>OU898280.1:64213036-64438036 GCA_918026665.1 Diabrotica balteata
TTCTCTTGCTCAAACAGGTATATCCATACCTAGTGCCATATACCTTAATAAATATGTATATAGTTTCTCTAGACTTTAGTTCCTCCAGATTTTAAATAATTTTTAGTTATCTTATTTTTACAACAATGTCCCTATTGTATACCGGTTTACCCTCGTTCTCGAAGTAATTATTTGATACCCCATTCAAGTGGCATAACTCTTCTCGCCCGCCTCCAATATGTTTAATTTTTTCACATGCGAAAAATCATGTCTTTTTTGCTGTATTACTAACTATCATTCTACTACAATTTTACAATTATTTCCCATTCTTTAACCCTTCCTACTCACATTTTAACCCCACTTCATTAGAAATAGAGACAGTTGTAACATAGCAAACAATAAGTCGCTCTCTTTTGTCTTTTGTAAATAAAAAATTAATTAATTAAAAAAAATCAGATAATACAAAGAAAAGTGTTTTGAATTATAATAAATTATGTATATTGTCTTTTGAACACACCGATGATGTTAAAAAGTAAACTACCAGTTTAGCTTTGATTTTAGATTGGATACCGAAAATTTGACCTAGTCTACCTTTCTGTAAGAAAATGAAAAAAGCATATATTGTGTCAACATTTTTACATTTTGAGATTTGTATACTCACATATTCGTAGTGATAAGATCTAGAAGATTGCAAAATAAGGTTTGCTGCAGATGTTTAGGTATTGTGTTATTAATGGTGTCAAAAGCAAATAAATTCAAAACAGTGACATCTTAAGATACTACGATATAATATCTTATACCTATTCTTGTCTCCAATACCTTTAGAGTAAGGTACTTGAGGAGGTGGCAATATACTATATACAGATATATTATAAAGTAACACCACTCTTTACGTTGATATGTATTTAATTGAAAGTTGACAAAACTAAATATAAATGCATATATTGTATTTACTCCTTTTCATAAACTAAACAATATTATTTGTTAAAGATGGCAATTGCATATAAGCAAACATATTTCGTTTTGCCCTCCTCTTTATATGTGGAATGCGCGATGAGTTTCAAAGCAAGGTGTTGATTTATTTGGTTTTTCCATCTACCAAATTGTTTTCAGTTGTTGTCGCATGGTCATAGGTGCATTTGTTAGTATTTTAGTTGGATTTGTGAACAAGATACCTGATATATTAGGTCATTGTTTATAGTGGATTTTAAGGCACATTATTAGCTTAAATTATTTAATTAAACATGTTGTGCGAAAAGTGCGGTCAGAACTTTATTTCTCGATACTTATTGCTTATACACTGCTGTAAAATTTCGGTTGAAAAGAATTTATTCAATATGGATGATTCTACGACCATTTCTTCAAGACCAAATGTAAATGTCTGTGAGCAAAAATACTCATGTCTGATCATTCGGATAAATCACAGTTCTTAGAGATAAACAAAGCCTGCGAAGAAAAATCTGAGATGTTTAGACCTTAAGAAACAACAGCAGTTTTAAGCCTACCTTGTCCGAATTAGCAAACGTTGATAATATTGACCATGGTTCAAATAGGGTAAGTTTGCTATTTTTTTAGTTTTTAATTCTTGACACAATATTTATATGGGCGTCACATTGCTTTCAAAAAAAAGTACAGGCACTAAAACATTTAAAGGTTCTTACTGCAACATATTTAAAGGTTCTGAAAAAAGTAAAAAATACTTAGTAGTAAAAGACCGCAGGCTACATAGTTACCGTGTTTCTAAATTAAGATGTATCTTTTAAGGAAGAAGATGTTACTTCTATGGAAAATTACAAGAATAATCCTTCTAACCTAGAAACAGCGTTTTCTAGTTTTAATTCAACACAAAACGGTGTTACGGCCATTTTTGAAATAAATAAAGATAATGGAGTACCTTCTACTAAACCTGGATTAGATGTGGATCTTTTTGGTTACGTAAGTTTAGGATACTTTTTTTGTATATATTCATCAAAAAAAAACCTTAAAAACAATATTTTAATACAAACATGCCTTCGCTTTCTAAAATTTTACAGAAACTTGATGATAAAAATTTCAATAGAAGTTCTCACTTAAACCAGGATAATTTGGATGAAGATCCTAACTGGTATCCTGAAGAGGATGTTGCTAACCGACTAGCGAGAGTAACTAAAACTTCTGATTCTACTATCCCAGGTAATTTTGACGGTTTGTTTAGTTTATCCTAAAAATAACATGGATCATAAATTTAATTTATATTTTTTAATTTTAGACTTTGCAACACGTCGTAGAAGATGATATCCATGATATCGAATGTAAGGGATCAGATTGTTCTCAAAAACATGTTGGCAGTAATATGAAAAAAAAACTGACTAGTAAGAAAAAAAAACGAGGTGTCAGAAAACATGCAGAGGAAACAAAAAAAAATTAGGTCTGGCATACAGAAACAGGAAAAGAGTTTTATGCCCACCTAAAGTATTTAGACCAATAACAAAATGTTGTACAAAAAATTGTCATCAAAATTGCACCCCTGAATAACAAAATATAATTATAAGTTGCACTCTTACAGTCCTCGAAGACATACCGTCTCAGGACTAGCAACTTCAACGTGGAGTCATATGTCGCCATGTTACCTAATCCATCGGTAACTCTATAATCCTAAACGTACTCCTAGACACTGATGATGGAACATGGTTTCCGAAAACGTTTTGTCTTTTTAACATAGCCCGTTTGGGCCTAAAATATACCTGTTACAAAGGATTTTTAATTAAATTTTTAATACATGGTATACAGCCAACTACAGGAACGTAGATTCCTTGTGGAAAATATAATTTGGTCTAGTTTTAATAACAAAGCTCCAGATATCCGTAAACAAGTATTATGTGAAAGAATGAGTCTTTCTAAATGCAAATACCAAATAATGAAAGGCAGAGGTATGAAAGGGAGAAGCCACATAATCGGGTCGTAACTGTTAGCTACTCAGTGCCTATAGAACCTGAGAAAATTGTAACTGTATGCAAGATTTTTTTTATTAATCTGCATGGAGTAACAGTAAAGCAGCTAAATCAGCTCTTTAAAAAACTAAAATCGTCAGAGAATGGATTTATAAAAACAGATATGAGAGGACAGCATGAACCCTCTAATAAGTTGGTCGAAGAACGTAGTGAAATTTAGAAATTTACAGATCAATATCCAAGGCATGAAAGTCAGTATGCAAGGCGAGATAATCCTAATCAAATATTTCTACCCACCCACCTAACCATCCGTCAAATGCATAAAGAATATCAAGAAGATCTATTAAAAAAGGGTTAAATAAATCTGCTAGTCATGATGGTTTTCGTGACGTATTCAATAATACGGGGTATAAATTTAAACAGTTTTACATTGACACATGCCGCAATTGTGACGAATATTAAACATTAAAAAAGAAATTTTTTTTGCCAGGTCATACACGCATCGAGTCTGATAGTGACCACGCACGAATTGAAATATGTAAAAAGCGAATTTCAAATTATTTTAAAATATGGTACCATTACCATGGGATTGGTTTCAGTTTGTACAATCGCTTCGGGGCAAATCCAAATTTACAGTAGTTGATATTAGACAAGAAGAGTTTCTAGCATTTTCGAAGCTCTTACGTGACATAGTAGTCAAACGAACAAGCGACACTGAAGGTAAAAACATATCTTGGCTTAATTTTAAATGGCAAATATTATATACCAAGGAGTTTGGGCTAATTCAGTTTAAGTATACTTTTGACGATAAAACCATTTAAAACTCTAGATATAAGAAGGGGAAAAGAAGAGGTCGACCATCACTGGCTACTATAACTGTCCCTTGTTCATACAATAGCCCTTGGGTATTAATCCAAAGAAAAAGAAGGACTTTTTATCGATGTTAAATCTGATAGACAAAGACTGCTGTGCTATTTATGAAAATTTGCCAACCACTTCAAGGCAAAAGAACATAACGAATTGTGTGATAATGCCCTGGATTCGAATTCAGAAGACTAATTGGTTATACGAAAACAAGTTGTAACATTTCAAGCATTAACATAAAATACAAATGTTTTGTTTTTCATTTCCCTTTCAAAACGATATATACACAAAACAATTAATTTATAAGATGCCAAAACCACATATATCTAAAATATCTAAGGTATTCCAAAAACTAGCCAATAATCTTCCTTCATATTTCACACATTAGAAGTACATTCAGTTCCTTGTACTATTGCACAAAAAACATAACAATACCTTTTATCACCGAATAAATATAAGTTTGAAACCTTAAAAGTGCTCTCCTGAAAACTATCAAAAATTGACATATATGGTTTCGCCATCTTTCCACAAATTTATTCTAAATAGTTTTATGATCGTCATAATTATAATTCTTAACAACATCCAAATGTAATAGTTTCATCTCATTCGACATTTAAATGTTCAATTAATACTTTTGGTTAGATCTCTAGTATATGTTAAAAAATTTGGCAATCAATGATTTTTTAGAACTTTTGCTAGAATTTCTACACGGTATTTTGTCTATAGAATTTGTTTTGATTTCTACTAGTTTTAAGATATATACCTTAAATATATTGTCTTGGGTTATTAAAAGGTTTGACATGATCTTATTAGTCAAGGAAAAACGAAATATATTTTATTAATTTTTACTGTTTTATATAAACACGCTACTGGTGTAACTGTTTATATTCGTACTCCATGAATCAGAGAAACAGCGCTTGACACTCACCTCTCGTAGACATTTATTCAAACAGACGCTGCCTCGCTTCTCCGTAGACGCGCCGCCGCCGCCCGGCCCGTAGACGGCAAGCGTATGAAATGTCGGCGTCGAGGCGCCGTTCATCTGGCATGACGTTGACGGTCTTTGGAAGACGCTGCTGTCTCCGGAAGTTTCACTGAAGAAGTCTACCCTTAGATCGGGTGGCGGAGGAGTTCGACGGGAAGATGTGGAAGACACGCTTGACCTCGTGCGGTATTTTTGGCGGTCGTTATAATTAAAATTTTCCGACGTTTGATGATGATATTTATTGGGAGAACGAGTTCGGCGACTTGTTTTTTTGTGCCTGTAAATAAATACCAAATTAAATTTTTTCACCTACTACAATATTTATAATAAATGAATTACTTGTTCGGGTAATGTGATTCTACCCATAATTATTTTTAAAATATTGTCTATACATCTTCCTTATAATATAAGGTGGACTTTTTCAATAATTTTTACATAGTAATCTCTTAATATAGTTAGAATTGTGGTGGTGAGATATATCGTCTTAATATAGAGCTTGTTTAAAATATATGTGCAATAAAAAAATGCCATTTTTATTTATAAAAAGCATTATAAACAATTAACTGTGCTTGTTAAATAATGTAGCACATGGGGTCCTGTAAGACCCCATTTTTTAACAGTAAAAATACAAATCATGAATTTGTTGCTTGTGTGAGTCCATTTCAAATAGGTAAAGAAATAATAAATAAGACTTACTCACAATCAATTTAATTTAACTATCAGACGACCGGTTTCGCTTTCTACAATATGCAAAGCATCTTCAGGTCTCGATACAAAGTTAAACAAATGATGCCGGTACTCTATTAATATATGGATGGTAGAACATGTTTGAAACTACTTTATATTGTTGAATGGAGAACTCAATACTATTATTGCAGTTGTTTGACAGTAAACGGGAAGTTCTTGAGGAGATAGATTTGATCCAATGAATTTGAGATATGTGTGAGATTGTTTGTTAAATGTAAGTGATGTAATATACTATTGTGTTATTAAAGGCTATTTATACTTATTCCAGCGATATATTTTTTTGAAATGTGTGTTATTTATTGAGTAATTGTTTTATGAAGGTGACAGTTTTATGACAATGAATAAGTGTAGATGTAAAAATTGTGTGGGTGTGCAATTATTTTCTAACTTGTAGTTATCAAATTACTTTGATAAAGTTCTATTGGCAATGAGTTAATTATTGGAATAGTCAAGTGAATAAAATGGTAAAATACAAACAATTAAGGATAATTTAAACACACTAAAACAGAAAATACTTAGAAGGGACGAAACAAACACTGAATTTAAAAGGGGGAAGGACTTTAATGCACTACATCATAGTCTTGGGCACAATGAGAGATACAACAATAAAAAAACTCATTTATTATTTCTTTACCTATTAGTAAAAATACAGTTTTTTAAAAATTAAACTTTTATTCACAAGTGAGAGTAAGAATAGTACTTTCCTTTATATAATATACTAATTATAAACAATTTTTACATATATTGGCAGTGTGATGTGAGCAAATATGTTTTTTGCACTTTCTACACACTGTTTTAACTTTTTTATCCTTATTTTTAGGACAGAAAGAACAACGAGATTTAAGGATTAGCTCCTCATTATGAAAGATCATGGGTATTTTATGACCCAATTTGTTTCTAGTGATACCTTGGAGTTCACGTGGTAACCTATCCAGCTTTCTTTGTTGCATATGATCCATCACCAGTGATTTTCCTTCTCATATCTTCTTTGTCAGTTTGAAGTTTTAGTGATATTTCCACATTAAAACCAGCTCTATTCAGAATTTGATAAAAAATTAACATTGTCCAGCGGCTTGTTTACCGTTCCACAGAATAATTAGCGCACAATTGGTCTAATGCATCCACGCCGGCCTTAGTTTGATTGCAATTATGGATTATTTCTGGATTACCACTTTTATCATTTTTTTATTTATCATTATGCATTGTTGAAATAACTGACTGTCTGATTTTTTTTTTGGCACATAAGATCATATTGTCATTCCATCATTATGACCAAATAATGATGATCCTGCTTGTCGGTTTTTATTTGGTTTAAATTCAAGTGGTAATTACGGAGGGTAAGAACATCGACACCAGAGACATACAAATAATATTAAATCTGTACTGGAATCAGCGAGCTAATATAAAAATAGACGAACAAACATCGGACAAAATAAAAATACGTAGAGGAGTTCGACAGCGAATATCTACAGCGAACAAATATGCCAAGAAGCTATCTCACATGCAAACGAAGGGATAATAGTCAATGGAGAAGTTATCAGTAACATCCGATATGCTGACGATACTGTGATAACGGTAAGAATAGCGGATGATCAACAACATCTAGTTGAAAGTATGAATATAATATGTAATAATTACGGCATAAGAATGAACGTCAAAAAAACCAAATATATTACCTTTAGTAAGAATCGAATACATGACACTAGTATCGCAATAAACGGCACCTAACTCGAAAAAGTAAGCGAATACAAATACTTGGGAACCCTAATCAATGAAACAGGTGACCAAAATCACGAGATAAAAAGACGTATTGAAATTTGCCAGGTCTACTTTTATAAACATAAAAAAAATATTTTGTAATCGTGATATTAGTAGTCATCTACGAACTAGAATGTTAAAATGTATTCAGTACTTTGCTTTACGGTGTTGAGGCATGGACTCTTAAAGAGACAAATGTTAAAAATCTTGAAAGCTTTGAGATGTGGTGCTACCTCCGTATACTAAAAATGAGTTGGTTGGATAAAATTACAAATGAGGAGGTAATACGCAGAATAAATAACGATCCAGAAGTTATACTGAATATAAAAAAGAGAAAATTTTAATACTTAGATTTTTGCTGTTTGTCCCCAGTACAACCTGGATATGATGTTAAGGTCGCGACTGTCGATATTTTTGCTTCTTAGGATTTCATACAGCTTTTGCTGTCTGACGTTATCTAAGGCCTTCTCAAAATCTATGAGGTCTTGGTTTACATCTAAAAATCTTTACATTAACACACTTAGACTAAACAAAGCTCCCCGTGTTTCCAGTCCACCTCTGAATCCAAACTATGTGGCGCTTATGTCCTCTTCTAATTTATTAAATATTCTTTTGTGAATTATTTTTAAAAATACTTTTAGTGTGTGGCTCATCAATGCTATAGTTCTGTGGTCTGAACACTCTCTGGCGTTATTTGCCTTCGGGATTGTGACAAAAGTAGAGGAGAGCCATTTCTTTGGTATGATGCCTGTTCTATAAATTTTGTTAAAGAGGTTCACCATTATTTCAAGTGCGTCGTCGTCTATAAGTTTCAACAATTCTACAAGAATTCCATCTGGTCCTGCAGCTTTACCCCCTTTTGTGTTCCTTATAGCATATTCTACCTCGTTTTTTAGGATTTCAGGCCCTGTTGTGTCCTCTGTTGGTTCTACCACTGCTATTTCTGGTCGTTCGTCTACAAAAAGTTCTTCATTGTATTCTGCCCATCTAACCAGTTTTTCATTTAAATCTGTAATTATTTTACCTTTTTTGTCCTTTACGAGGGATACTTGTTTTACTTTTTTACCTGTTGCTGTAGCAATAATAATCAAAACAAAATATAAAGATCAAATTAAAGAGTGTCAGTACATATCTCAAAGAATACTTTTAGTAAAAATTAGGGTGAACAGCAAAATTATCAACATAATACGGATATATGCACCAGAAGGACTGCAAACCTGATTGCGATAAAAAAGAATTCCATGATGAGCTACAAACATTAGTGGAAAGAGAAGTGAAGCAAAATTAATTACTTATATTATTGGGAGATTTCAATGCCGGAATAGGAGACGAAGTAATACCAGAAATAAAACAAAGGTTTAACGAAAGAGTTGTCAATGAAAACGGAAAGAGAATTGTGGAATTCTGCACATCAAAACGAACTGAGAATAACTAACACATTTTTTTATCATAAAATTTAACACGAATACACGGTTGACAATACAAGAGAACATAGATCAATGATAGATTATGTGGTCACAAACAGAAATATTCACCATAAACAGATAGTGGATGAGAGAAGTTTGACGTCACCCAATGTGGAAAGCCATCACTATTTGGTACTTGGTAAAATTAGATGTAATGAAGGATGGAAAGAGAAGCTTAAACAAACCAATTTAGAGGAAATAATAAAAATAGATAATTTAAGAAATGACTCCATAAAATCAAAAAAAGGTAGAACAGAAAATACCAATGAAGAATATCCAAAATGAAAGCAATGTAGAGACTAGCTGGAGAAAACTTAAGAAAAATATTCTGGATACTGCCCGAAAAGCACTTAGAATGAAAATAATTAACAAAAAGTGGTCATCGAAAACACAATGGTTTACACTAGAGGTTAAACAAAAATGTCACCAAAACAATCAAGCTTTCCTAAAAAATAAGTCAGAAAAAAAGAATGAATTATATAAAGAATATAAAAAAATAAGAACTAAAACTCATCAATTGATAAGAAAACCACAAACAGATTACTGGGAAAGATTTACAAAAGGACAAGACATGGATTTCTATGGACAAGAGAAACAAGTATGGCGCTTCATAAGACAACAAAGAAACAAAATGACACAACTAGTTGAAATAGAATACATACAAGAGGATACACGGGTGGTCTGACAGAAATGTTTAAAAGACAAAACGAAGAACCTTTACCAGAAACGCCAAATATAATAACTGGGGAAAAGACCAAAATCTCCCAAAATGATATGAAAGAAGGACTAAACAAATTTAAAAATAGAAAGTCACCAGGAGAAGATCAAATACCAAATAAACTTTTAAAACATGGAGGTGATTACCTTGTACAATAACTGCAACTTCTTATTAATAAAATAATCACCACGAATAGAATACCAGATGCATGGAGGAGAGCGATCATGGTGATGTTCTTCAAAAAAGGAGATAAGAAAGACCTCAATAATTATCGAGCAATAAATCTTTTAAATACAACAGTCAAATTGACAACAAGAATAAAAGCGACAAAAATAAATGAACGAATATGTCTGCTGAACGTAATGTTTCGTCTGAATTTTTTTTAAATTCGGTATCGTTGTTGGTTTTTTGTTTTTATCATGGTAAAATGTGTAGTGTAGTAGCAGTGTAAATATTAAGGAATAATTGATTTTTGGAGGAGATAGCTTTCGGGTGCAGTCTTCAAAGCCGGCAAATTTTTTTAACTAGAGAAGTGAATTTAGGCTCAAAACACGATTTGACAGTTTTTGTTGGGTTAATCGCCGAATGATCCACAACATTTACAGAAGAAATTAAGTAGCCGAGTTTTAAAGAGTGCAGTTTGTTATCCTTTAGGATAATCGAAAGTCCGAATCAGTGTCCAACTTCCAATGAATTGTCCATATGTGTTACATGGTCACTTCAGAATAATTCCAGTTGTGTGTTGTTCGTAGTGTTTTGATTCAATTCCGACTTAAAAACTTTCTTAAAGGAAATACATTAGCCAGTAATACCAGATACTTTTTATTAAAATTATTTAAAGTAAAAATAAACAATTTTTTATTAATAAAAAAGTTGCTTTTATGACAAACTAGAATTGTAAATAAATAAAATTACTTGATTTAATTTATCACAAGTACCATAAGAACTTTTTTATCTAGAATAAAAGTAGATACATTATAGGTCCTTTCAAAATTTTTTTATAAACATTACCTCAATATTTTATTTTTTTATGTTGCCTTTTGTTGTCAACGATTCGCACGGTGAGTCAGAGGGTTTTAATATATGCTTTTCAAGGATATGTATTCGAAAAACTTTTGTTTCCAGATATCAACATTTTTACAGTTTATATTAGAAATAGAAAAGAAATGACAATAACTAGGTCGGTTTTACTAATATCCGGTATAGCCTCTACGGCCTTGCATAACGCCAGTAATTCTTCTCAACACACTGTCAACCAAGTTGAAAATTTCAATTTTTAGAATTGGTTTCCATTCATCTAAAACAATCTGATGACATCCGAGGTAATAAAATGAGATACCCAGCTGCGAATACTTCTAGCAAGCCTGTCGCAAACATATTCGTTAAAATTTAGATTCAGATCAGATTTCTCCGCTGGTCGTAATACCAACTTCGTTAAATAGTAGCTGACAATGTTAGTGGCATGACATCATTATAAAATGTTTCTTTTGAATGATGCGTTGAAACAATATATTATGCGTTTAAATCTTCAAAATTAACAGTTTTACTGCGTTACCGATCTTCTGGGACTGGTGTTCGTTATTATTAAAGTGCGGCGTGTGAAAACTGCAAACAATTAAAAATTTCGAAAGACATATTTTCTTTAATATTTGTTTGATTTAAATGCTAAAAACAACATTATGCTTGAGAGCTATAATCTTAAGATTATATATATAATGTGGCTAAACACCCCGTACGGGGTTACGCCGCTTAAGCTCTCTAGATCTATTTTACGAGGTAGATCAGTCCTCATTTTCTTTATTTAATTTTTCTTGTTATTTTTCTCCACTGTTTCCTATCTCTGGTTTTTTCTCTCCATTGTCGTACGCCCGCCCTGTTGAGATCGTTTGTTACTTCTTGTAGCCATGTAGATCTTGGTCTTCCACGTCTTCGTTTACCAGCTGGTGTCCATTCCAATATTCGGAATATTGTCGTAGATGGTCCTAATCTCCATATATGTCCTAGCCATTTTGCCCTTTGCTGTTTTATTTTACAAACTATATCCTCTTTAATTTCGTTTAGAAGTTCATGATTCGTTCTTTGTCTATATTGGTTTTCATTAATTTTTATTGGTCCTAATATTGCTCTTAGTATTTTCCTTTCTAGTATTCTAAGGTCTTCCTCTTGTTTTTTTGTCATGCTTAGGGTTTCGGCAGCATACATCATAGTCGGTCGAATTATTGTTTTATATATTTTCATTTTCGATTTTTTTCTCAGTAATTTAGGTTTTAGAAGCTTTTTATTTGCATAGTATGTCTTATTTGCTGTAATTATCCTTTCTTTAATTTCTGTTTCCCTTTCTCCATTGTTTGCTAATAATATTCCCAAATACTTAAACTTTTCTACTTCTTCAAATATATATTCTCCCAGTCTAACCTTTTTGTTTTCATATTTTTTGTCAAATCTCATTATTTTTGTTTTTTCTTGATTTATTGCTAATCCTATTACTTTCCCTTCTGCTACCAATTCTTTTAACATACTTTCCATTTTTTTTTTCCTTAAGATTATAAGCATTTCTAAAAGAAAAAATGTACCGGGCTTTGAGGACTGGTAACGCACAGCGATTGCAATTTGTTACTCGGGAGCAAGAGCGGTCCTGCGGGACCGGTGCATATTTATATATCTGCATATTTGCGCAATCAATCGACATTAAGTATCGTTTGTATTTCAATAGCAGGTGTCTTTTACGTGGTTTTACTAGTCTAAAAATGTCATCTCGCGTTAAACATATTATGTTTTTAGCTTAAACAGCTGATACTAACAAAACAAAAACTGTAGAGTGTAGAGCACCGAGTACTTCAGTTGAAAATAAAAAATATGACGAAGATAACGCAAGTATTGTAAATTCGCGCTAGAGTCCAACTGATTTAAGAGACCATATTGTAAATTCGCGCCAAAGTCCAACTGATTGAAGACACCATGTGCTTGCAGAGTTGCCAAATAGTGACAGTAAAAATGAACGGGATGATCCTTTTGATTCGAACGATTCTGTAATCGACAACAACTATGTTCTTTCTTCAGATGAATCGTACAGTAATGTAAGTGAGGGTAATTTATTCGACGATGATAATGAAAAAGAAATTGATAACGAGAAAATGTGAGAATCTGAAAATTATGATGAAAACGATGGGCATGATATAGGTGAGAGTGACAATGAAACTGGTGAGTTGAATCAATATCAAGATACGCCTATATTAAATTTTAACGTTAACGAAATAAAAAATCCTATAGAAGCTTACGAGTTATTTGTAACCGATGATCTTTTACACAATATTGTCACTGAAATAACTAGATTTGCTCGGGAAGTGTTGTTAAATATACATGGAATACATCACGTATACGTTATTGGGTTGACTGCGATATAGCCAAACTGAAACGTTTTTTTTTTCAATATGTATATTTATGGAATTAGTTAGATGGTTCAGCAATAAATTTATATTGGTCGAAAGATCCCATGTTCAGGAATGAGTTTATTACGACTACCAAGAGATGAGACAGGTTCCTTTTACTGATGCGTTGCATTCATTTTTGTAATAAACAACTACTTTAGAACCAACAGGAAAGCGAAACTGGCAACGTGTGTTCGTATTGAAACCAAAGGCAACTATTGATTACAATCAAGCAAAAAAAAAGGAGTATTTGTTCCAAAAAATTATCTATAATGGAATTTAGAAAAAGATTGGCGCAGGAGTTACTACAGCTGCACACGAAAACACCACTACTCTCAAAAGAGTTCCACATATTTTTGTTAAACAGTCAGAACCTGGAAAAAAAAGGAGAAGACAATGCCAAGGATGCTATCATAAATTTAAAAAAAAAAACACATTCAAGCAAACAGGCAAGTAATATGGTGACACAAGTAACAAGTTACTGCAATTAATGTTCTGGATAACCAGGAATGTGTTTATCTTGCTTTAATAGCATTCATAAAAAATAATCTCTTTTTCTGAAACCTGATTGGTTTTTTTAATAACTACGAAAAAATCTTTTATTTTTCTGAAACTTTATGTTTTTTTTTTGTTTAATAACTGAGGACATAAATATTATTAAGTTTACATGTTTTTTTGTTTTTATTTCCAAATATCATTTACACTAATAAAATATTAAGAAGTTTTGATCTTTTAATCTAAATCTGTAAAAAATAGTAGGCTGTCTTGATACTTTAAAAAATTTTTAACAGGAAACGAATGACAATGGTAAGTTTTAAAATGTTTTTACTGTTAATGTTGGATTCGAGGAATTTTATGCCTTTTGCGCCAACAAATATTGTTATAGAAAAACCAGTATCCAGACTAGAAGGACTAGAAGGACTGTAAAATTTTTCGAGAAAATTGAGACAGAAATATGCGGCCTATAATAGCTAATTTTATTAATTAGAACCGGGGCGACAATTTTTGTAACACTATTTGGATATTAATTACTATTTAACTGGGAATAAGCCACAATTAAAGAGATAAAAATACGTTTATTGACGTTTCAATTTCTACTTCGTAAATCGTTCTCAAAATACAAACAGTAAATAAATTTATTAACTGTTTGTAAACGTATTTTTATCTTTAATCGTGGCTTATTCCCAGTTAAATAGTAATTAATTTACAATGCCACAAGAAAATAGCTTAACAATACTATTTGGATAGAAATGTTTGACGGTCTTTAACCACTGGTTCCATTTATCCTAAATTTTATAATCGAATTTATTGGGACGGAAAGGTAACCAGATTGCACTAACAGAACAAACTCGTCGAACTAGATTTTGGAGGCAGGAAACATTTACAGCTATGAACAATCACATTAGGATGACCACACTTGCAACAGACCTTGTGCTGTTGTTCCTTTTTACAAACGGGATAGGGATGACCTGTTTTTCGACAATTCCAACAGATAGCTACTTTCGAAGTGTTTTTGTTATTCGAATTAGATAATTTAGATATTTTATTAGAGGCAGATGGAGAAGATCTGAAATTTGAGGCATTGTTGTGAGAATGACGCTTTGACTGAGGAGTATCAGTCTCGAAAACCGAGATTTTAGAATTTTGGAAGAACTTGGGCAACACTGAAGGGTTAGCATGTTTCAACTTCTTAATAATTTGAGTTAGTTCACTTACGGTATTAATTCCTTTTAAAATTACATGAGGAATATGTTCAGGTAAGATATTTTTACAAATAATCCGTAACTTAGTGGATTCGGATGCTTCGCGAGATAAACGATTAAAACGAGATAGCATTTGCGCGGCGAAAATGGCGGTAGTAGAAAAGTGGATTTAAGGAGTTAAATAAGTCCATCCCAAGAATTTATTGAGGATTTAAAACTGCGAAACACACCGCGGCATCGCCAGAGAAAAATTCAATAGCTGAATTATATGGGTCATATTGACCCTATGTGACTAATTATGTGTTTTTTCGTGACGTGATTAGTTAAGGGTTAAAGAAACGCTACACAAATCGTTAAAAAATTAAAAAACAATTCTCAATCAAACGAATTATCTGAACAGAACTGTCGTGTTTTTGTCATAAATAATTACTTACTTACTTAGTCTTAAGCCTTTCTACCGTTCGGTGTAAGGCTTTTATCATAAATAAACCGACAGAAAATTATGTTTTGTGGCATAATTTCTATTTATGTTGGACATCTCAAAACAAGTTTTTTAGTATCATACAGACAGCACTGTGGATATGTCATCGTTTATTAAGGTTACACCTGTAAAACGGATGTGTTTTTACTAATGGTAACAATTGAACATACCGCTTTTATTTTTTTGTATAATGTTTCTTTGTATCTTTTAGTATGGAAACAATGGCCTGTAATGGATATATGCCTGTTTGCCAAACAAAAATATGTATAAATTATTTGACTAAAAGTAATTTTGTTACCAAAAAAATCTGTTAGGACAGAATACTAATACTATATAGCATGTTTATTTGTATTTGTAAGTATATTTAATATACAAAAAATGATTTCTTTTTGCAATGAAGTGATACAATAATAGCCTTTATGAAATGTATTTCTAAAATATCTTTAAATATTAAGCATCTTCTTGATAAAACAACTTGACAACTAAGTTCCTAAGTTAGGTATTTGAAATGATAAGTCCATCCAATATAATATCAACTATTTAGAATGAAAAATAATATAAGTAGTTTACTATTAAGATATATTATAATTAGAACGAAACAAAACGAATATTGTTTTCTGTTAGATAAATGTAAAATGTTATGCAGAAAACACCATGGATAATATCTTATTCTGATATCATTATGTCTCTCGGATCGATCGGATCGGATCTTTTACCGTTGATGTTACCTTGCATTATGAGCCTTAATATTTCATATTTCGCACCTCTGGTAATGTGGCCTAAATATTTCAGCTTTCTCATTTTGATCAATTTAATCCTCGCAATCTTTTGATAGTCTTTTTAACACTTCTTCATTTGTAACTCGTTGGGTACACGGTAGTTACAAAATACTTCTATAGCTCCACATCTCAAATGATCCTAACTTCTTTATTTTATCGACTTTAGTGTCCAGCTTTTCATTCCATACAGCAAAGCCGAGCACGGGTAGCATCTTAAGGCTCTTATCCTTAGCTCCAGAGGAAGGTCTCAATTAACAAACATTGTTTTCATTTTTATAAATGCTTGTTTTGCAGTTTCAATGAGTGTTCTTATTTCTCTACCTTGGTCAGTGTTTTTATTTACCCACGTTGTCAGATATTTTTAATTATTTACTTTTTCTACTTGTTTATCCTCGATATTTAGCATACCTACTGTATGTTGCTTAGAAATAATCACGCACTTGGTATTCTTAACGTTCATTTGTAGTATATATTTTATACTCACTTGATGTAATCTATTTACTAAGCGTTTCAGTGCTTCTAGACTTAAAAAACAGCGGTGTTTTCTTCAAATCTAATGTTGTTCAATATTTTTCCATTTATTGATATATCCTGTTGTTCCTTTGATATTGCTTGCTTAAAAATAGCTTCGCTGTACATATTAAATAACAATGGGGATAGCAAGTAACCCTGTCTAACGCCTCATTTTATTTCTATAGCTTCTGTATCGACATTTTCGATTCTAACCTTGCTTTTTGATTCGAGTACAGATTGACAATAACCCGTATATCTCGACTATCCACATTCTGTTCTTTTAACAGTTTTAAGAGTTTCTGATATCGTACTCTATCAAAAGCCTTTTGATAATCTATAAAGCAGACATAGAAATCCTAATTCATACCTATAGTCGTCTTTTTGTGAGAACGTTAAAAGCGAACAGAGCCTCTCTGAATACAAACTGAGTGTCGTCTATATCTTCCTCTATTTTTTTGTACAATTTTCCATTATTATTGTATTATTTTGAGAAATATCTTAAGTGTCTGGCTTATTAAGAAAATTGTTCTGTATTGGTAGCATTTTGTCGAATATACTGACTTTGGTAGTGTTAAAAACGTATCCAGCAACCAATCTTCGGGTATTACTCCTGTTGTATATACTTTGTTAAACAGATCTAAAAGTACAAGAAATGTTTCTTCGTCAATGCATTTAATTAGCTCAGGGGGAATCTGATCTGTGCCTACTGATTTTGTAGTCTTTGCATTTCTAATTGCCTGTTCTAATTCGGACATTATTATTTTCGGTCCTGTTTGCTCCTGTGGTTTTTCTTGTATCATTCTATCATCGTTGAATAGTTTCATTATGTATTCTTGTCAAAACCTTATTTTATCTTTGATGTCTGCAATGAGTTTACCATTATTATCTTTGAGTATCCCATAGGGTGCTCGCTTTTTGGTATTTGTTAGTTCTTTAATTTTTTTATGCATTAAAGCAGTCGTATTTTCTGTTATACTCTTCTATTTCTATGCATTGAACTGTTAACCACTTTTCCTTGGCTTTTTTATCTCTACTTTAATTCTACTTCTGTCATCTTCTGATGTTACGATTTTTTCTCCTACTTCTTTTAGATTTGAGTTGACTTGTTTGTCAAACGTCAGCTGGTTTTGATCTGAGTTGACATCTGCTACAGAGTATGCTTTTGCTGAGTTAATTTTTGTATTTATTTTTGCCTAATATAGGTACATATTATAGTCTGTTTGATTTCCGACTATGCGGTCTTTGTTGTCTGCAGGAGATCTCTAAGTGTATAATCTTCTGTCAGTTAGTTGCAATATTGTATTAGATAATAGTAATAATAAATAATAATAATAGATTATACCTCAAAAATACAACACTTTAAAAATGGATTACCTACGATAATTATAAAAGCCAGCAATAATACATAAAATTTTTAAAAGGCCAACAAAATAAAAAAAATTTAACTGAACACAAACCAAACAATCCAATCTAATTTTCACATAATAATAGATGAGAAAACTTTTAACACACATTCAAAATTCTCCTTTACGAGTAGATAATGCATCCAGATACAGACACTCATGCGAATTACAAGTACTTAGGCCAACCGAATTTATTACAAAAGGCTTCAATGGCATTTTGGAGTTCCAGACACCAGGCCTTGCTCACCAGACAATAGGCCTTGCTCACCAAAAAATATTTAGATTAAGTCTTAGTATTAATAGAAAAAACCGGGCGAAAATACCTTCTAACACCGCGAACGAATTATATTGGCAAGGAATAGTTTAGTACCTATTCATAGTTTAAGAGTCTTCAACCCACCAATAGACACGCGATACTGACCCCGTCGCACGTCGCACACACATATCCACAATGCGAAAATATAAAGAGAACCTTAGGTTCTCTTCGTATAGCCAAGATTTTGGCTTTGGCCCTTAAGGCAGGTCTATTTGGGAGACCAGCAGCGCGACTCCTAAGCATCGAGGCCATATGCGACCCTGTGTGATCTGGCCACCCAGTATGGGCTGGGTGGCCATATCAGTCGGATGTTCAGCTGGCGAGGAGAACAAATTAAATTTTGCCAAATCAGCAGCTAAGTGACCGACCACACACTTTCCCTGTGCGAAGGGGCACCAACCTAGGTTGGTGCCTTTTCGTGCAGGGCATACAGTTTTTTAGGGACATCAAGTCCAAAGTAATGTTAATACCAAAGTAAATTCAGTAAAGTAACTAGGTAGAAAAGCTTATAGCTACCCCTTGAATTTAGATGGCCTAACCACAACCATGTAGATACGGAGAATGTTGTTTATTACCCAAATCGCCCGACGTAAAGTTCAAAAGCCTTCGTTACGTATATCAGACGTAGTGAAGGTGTGGAGGAAAAACCTGGGGGTCAGATAGGTACCGATCCAAAATGTTTGCCGGAGACATTCTGTCTCCGGCTTCTATATAACATGTAGCTTCTCCATTTTCAAAAATTTTGACATGTTTGTTGGTCTTTGTGTATTGTATTGTTATGTCCAAATTTACATGTATGACATTCTGCTCATGTCGGATAGGCCACAACTGACGAAATGCCCCTGAGGATGATCTATTGATCGAAAGTACTTGGGCAAGATTTAGTTAATTACTGTGTTCGATATTTGCCTTGTATACCATCAAAGTTCAATTATTCGAACATTCAACCTTACATTTATAAATAGATTTCACAAAAATCCTGTTTATTTTAGTTTAATAAAAATCGTGCTTCAAAAAGTAAGGCTTCTAATCAGTGACACACATTTACTATTTTTTGTATAAAATAAACCAACCGACTGGTCTAAAATATGTTTCGGCTTTTAAGAGTAAGGATTAGATTTCATTAAAATGTTTGTTTTGGGTACTGACCAATTTGCTTTGATTTGTGTAAGCTCCCGCTAAACTTCTGTAAATAAAACCGTTGTCTTTTTTGTCAAATAAATGAGAAAGACTGCTTGTTAGCAAATAACGAAAAAGTTAGATGAACTTTTGAAAAAAACGCATTTTAATGAAAAAAAAAAACAAATAAATAAAAAATCAATCACGATTTAACCTTCAGATAGTGGCGTTATAGTTTTATACAAGTTAATTTACCCGGTGTCATTGACCAGGTAGATCTAAAAAATAGAAGTATAATGTTTTTCCTTTTTATTTTGCAGGGTTTTAGAATAGGTAAATATATTAAAATGTTTTAATAAAAAAAATAATTTAAACTTAGTTAAATCAACACAACAATGATTTAAATAGTTATGTCATAAAAATAGCATGTGTATTAATTTTTCCTTATTTAATAAAAATACACAAACGTTAAACATAAAAATACACAAACATACTTAAAAAATGTTAAACAAACACACACTTAATAAATATCCACACAAAACAAAACGATATACTTTTATTGTAGTTCTCTATTGGGACCGTGCAAGTTCGGAACAGCGACACCTGGTGTCGTAAATCAGCCAAATTTACTGCGCTTTCATGTTAGATCGAGGTTACCGGATAACTGTCAAGGACGTGGCACCAAAAAAGAATAAGAAGAAAAAGTAAGATTGAGGTTATGTCGGTATGTTATTAAAAGGTAAACGTTGATGAAGCGTAAGTACAAATAAATATATTATTGAATTACAGCATTACTGTTAATATAGATGCAATAATAAAAACTGGATTTGAGAATGTAAATCACCAAATAACTTTTCAACCAAGCACGAGTCAAAGGGAAAAGCTTTAGTAGTGGCAAGTGTCAAAAAAGAATGGAAGAATTATGTGGAGTGGAAGAATTAAGAAAAATAAATTACCATAAATAATGCTAATGCATAAATTAGCAGGTTAAGCCCAAGATATCATCATATTGGTTTGAACAATTAATTCTTTCCCTGTAAACTTTTGGACAGCGAATATATCTTAATGCATCTTCAGAAAAACTTGAACTTGAACATTAAACTTGATTTTTAGGTTAAAAGGAACTAACTCTAAGTGAGTGTTATGAAACTAAAATTTACACTTAAAAGTGAACTTTTTTTTTTATAATCCAAAGCCATAAAAAAAAAAAAAAGTGAACTTTTATTTATTATTTATTTCAAACTGACTTTAAAATCGGGCGCAAGAATAATGCTTAATTTAGGTTATGTTACTGATGCTTTTTTATGATATAAATCCACTTTTCTCTTTGTACTAGCTTTGTGCTTCGAAGTTGGAAACGAATAAGACTTAAATTGACAATTTTTTGTTGTATTTTTACAATTTATAACACAGCATTTCTTAAATCCCATTTTCTTCAGTGACAGAAGGTGTAAATAAACAAAACGAATATGAAATATGACAATTGACAATATGAATTTATGAAATCTATAATCTATGAAATGTACAGTAAAAAATTCAAAATTTCTCCGCTACTCGCGCACGATCGTTTCTCGTATCCCCTCCAAGTACTTGCACGTCGCCAATAGTTCTGACTTACACTTGTAACATGCTCTGAATACATAAATGCATTCCATTGGTAGCAAGAAAAACGGGTTTTCTATTTTTTTCTCTAGCCGCATTAGATGCACCTTGCAGCAGGTAATGGAATTTCATGATTTTTCAGTGTATCTCTATAAGTTAGTTCCATGAGACTTAGCTGCAGCATCCTCGGAAGGTTGCTAAGAGCTGCTCTCCTTTTCAAATGTGTTTGAACCAATGCGTATCTCTCTCGTATCTCTCAAAAATTGTGGTCGCTGTATATTTGGATCTCCGCTATTTGTTTCATATATAAATTAAGTATTGATTCCTGCAATGTACATAATATCACCATGGGCCATCTTTTATTATGACGGGAGCAGTTGAAACTAACGCATAACTTATCCACAATGTGGGTACTCCCTTTTGTATTATTAGAAGTAGTGACTATTACTCGTTTGGATTCATCACCACTATTTATGTTAATATCATTATTATGGTGCATCCTACTTTTTGCGTTGCTTTGACATAAAAGAAACGATTCTGATATCTTCTGTAAAGCTAAACATGGATTGGACGTTTAGTTGGATTGACAATTTTTTACATACGGGTCAAAACCCCACGAATGGGAGCTAGCTTGTCAATTTTTGATCGCTCTGCATGTGTTTTCTTATTATTAAACTTATTGCAATAAAAAAGAAATAGAAACTTTTGTAGTCATCGTAAAATAAAACGTTTTTTTTTCATATCTGTCTTACCTTCAAAGGTCGTCTGCGCTGGTACGATTACAGTGACCTAGCGCAAATAAGTACAAGAGTCCTATAAAAGTACGGATTTCCATTTCATCGGTGAGATTAACATTTTCCACCCGCAAATAATTTTTTTAAATAAAGAAAGGCTATGTATTTAATTGTATTTTACAAGATGATATACAAAAAATCTTGCCATTCAAGAAATAATATTTCCAAATACGTCCTTTAGCGTCCTTTAAATTTTTAGTAATTTTTGTAGGCCCTGGTAAGCGAATTATTACATTATCCTGACTTTTTTTAGTGTTTCTTGGCTTTGGAGGATGCTTTTTCTAGTGAGTTGTATAGTTCTTGCCTCAAACAATAAAAATTTAGCTTGGCTTATTAATACATACGTATTGTTTGTTAACATACCTTTACAGAAAAAACGGGCAGACTTTTTTATAACCGCAAAAACTAAGATGATCCCGGACAAACATTTGCGACAGCCCTGGGTAGTAGTTGTAGAAGTTGTACAACATTTAGCTGGAAGAATAAAGATGATAATAGCAAGATTAATTGATGTGACACACTGCGAACGATTTTCAATGTATAGTAAACTTAAGGCGAAGAAGACTTGGATAGATAGATGCTCTACTTTGACATTGTAGTATTAATAAGGAGAAAATACAATAATATTCAATGTTTAAATATTTAACTACAAAAATCGTTTTATATTTAATTGTATATTAATTAAAAAGAAAATCTGTTGGGTAAATATAATTAAACTAAAAGGTACTTGTAGAAATCAAGTTTTTATAATTTTATGTTTAGAAGAAAACGGTTGTTAAAAGATAGCAAAGCAGTAGGATCATCAAAACGCGTGTGTAGGGTAGCCAATATTTAAAATTATGAAGCAATAGTGAGACCAACAGTCCTATGTCTTGCTATTTTGACGACACGGGTCTTACCCATTCTGTTTCTGTGGTTATTCCATTTTTTTTTTCTATTTTGTGTCCATTCATTTATACACTGTATGTTACATTCTCTTCTAATTTCTTCACTGCTTTCGATCTATCAGCGTATTTGCTGTAATTCTGCATGCTCTATGCAAAAGTCTATTTGCTTTTTGTACTTGATATTTTACTTCTTTGTACAGGTTAGCACTGTCCTAGCTGGACAAAGTAATTCCAAGGTATTTTATTTCCCTTACTTTTTTAATACTGATGACATCCAATTTTTATTTTACATCTGGTTGGTTCTTGGGTGATTACTATTGTTTTCATCATAAATCAGCCAATCGCGTCCACTGCTGGACATAGGCCTCCCTCAGTTTTTTTCAGTATTCTCTACACTGGGCCGCTTGTAGCCAGTTTCCAGTTACACGTTTTATATCATCGGTCCATCTTGTCGGTGGTCGTCCTCAGCTTCTTTTATAGTTTTTGTGGCTCGATTCCATAATACGTCTTGTTCACCGTCCATCTTGTGTTCTGGCTAAGTGCCCTGCCCAGTTCCACTTAAGCGTCGTGGTTAATTCAATGACGACTTGAACTCCTGATCTTATGTGGTCTCGAAGGCTTACGTTCAACATTGCACGTTCCATGGCTCGTTGTGTAGCTCTGAGTTTATTCGCAGATTTTTGCATGAGTGTTGAAGTCTCTGCTCCATAAGTTTGTATAGGCAAAATTCATTAGGTATAAACCTTTTGCTTGAGACACATGGGAATTGAACGTTTAAGAATATGGCTTAATTTGCCAAATGCTGCCCATGTTAGGCCTATTAGCCTCTGTATTTCATGTGTTTGATTGTCTCTGCTTATTTTGATTTTGCGTCCCAGATATTTGTAAGTGTAAGTTTGTTATATGGTATTATTGTCAATAGTTAAATTTCCACTCATTACGAGATTTGCTATAAGTTTAGTTTTCTTAAAGTTTATCTTTAATCCTGCTCTTTCAGATAGACTTTTAAGCGAATGCATAATAGAAACTGTATCATGTAAGTTATCTGCGATTGATACAATATCATCTGCAAACATTAGGTGATTTAATTTTTCTCCATCTATATTGATGCCCATATCTTGCCATTGAGTGCTTTTAAATATTGACTCTAGAGCTGCCGTGAACAATTCTGGTGAAATATTGTCTTCTTTTCTAACTTCTCGACCTAAGCTGAATTTTTTTGTGTGTTCGTGTAGTCGTATACTTGATGTAGTATTCTCGTAGATGTTCTTGATTAGTGTCGTGTACATGTAATCTATTTGGCTTTGATTTAGGGCTTCTAGTATTGTTTTAAAACTCTACAGAATCAAAAGCCTTCTCGTAATCGACAAATGCAAGAACCAGTGGTATGTTGTACTCAATGCACGTTTCTATTAAGATGTTTATGGTATGCAAATGGAATGCAAATCATATGTGCTATATCCTGCCCTGAAGCCTGCCTGTTCTTTGGGCTGATAGAAATCAAGTTAAGGTGTGAAGAAGGCGTACATATGTGTTAAGAGGCTAATGGGCCTATAATTTTCTAATTTAGTAATATCTCCTTTTTTGTGTAACAAGACTATTACTGCATTGTTCCAGTGATTTGGAATCGTACCCGCGTATAAGCATTTATTAAACAGTTCGCTTACTGATTTTAATAAAATTTCTCCTCCTGCTTTTATTGCCTCGATAACGAGTCCATCATTACCAGGCGATCGATGGTTCTTCATTTTCTTTAAAGCTACTCTTACTTCTGATATAGTAATGGGTAAAAGAGTCTAGGTCAGGTCAGTCAGGTTCTAATTTATGAGAGTCTTTACTCGTGTCGGGAAATTGTCTTGTGGTCTGTGGCTGGTATAGAGGTTTTTATAAAACTCTCTGGTTATTTTCACAACGTTTTGTTTATCTGTTGTAGCCTTTCTATCTTATCTCTCAGCTTGCATATTTTTTTTTTACTTTGTGTGAGTTTTCATTTTATTATTTTTAAAACTTTGTTCTCTTCTACTGTTTGTGTAATTACATTAGCATTATAGCGTCTTACATCTTTTTTATTTTCGCTGAAATTTTTTTTATTTAGTTTTTTTATCTTCTTCTTTGTTTCCCTTCTCGTTTTCGCTTAGGTTTCGTCGTATTTCCATGAGAGCTTCTGTACCTTTGCTAATCTTTTCACTTTTATTGTCATTTTTCTTGCAAAATTTGAGTTGTGGGTTTCTAACTGAGTCTGTTATTAA
This sequence comes from Diabrotica balteata, assembly GCA_918026665.1. NCBI lineage: Eukaryota > Metazoa > Arthropoda > Insecta > Coleoptera > Chrysomelidae > Diabrotica > Diabrotica balteata. The sequence continues at coordinate 64,237,758 of OU898280.1, forward strand.
TTTATTGTGATAGTCGATACTTACAGGTTTGGGATTATTACTCTGTAAATTCTAAACTGTGCGTTTGCAACTGTTTATCATCTTTGCTCTTTCTTTTTGTAGATTTATCGTTATTCTAGCTCTTACTGCTCTGTGGTCACTTCCTACTTATAGTTTATTAAGTACAATGACGTCTTAAATAATTTGCCATTTGTCTGTTATTATATAACTTTTTTTCTGTTATTATATAATAACCCATGTCCATTTTCTATTCTGATTCTTCTTAAAAAAGGTGTTAATTGCATACAGTTTGTGTTGCAGTAGAAAGTTACCACTATTGTTTTAGTTTTCTGGAATTAGATTCTTTAAATCTGATGTTAAATTTGTGGATCAGTCTTTGCAGACAAACTTCATCTTGGACTATCGATATTGCATTGCCTGCGTAACAAAGTATTTTGACTTCTTTGCTTTCCATTCTGTATTTTTGTCTTTGTGAACGCTTTTGATGATTTTATCCATGAATATATTAGAGAGCATAGGGCTCAATGAGTTCCCCTGTCTTATTATCCTGTCTTATTTCCCTGTCTAATTTAATAAGTTTTGTAAGTTGTCCATCTATTCTGACTTCCATTTTATTGTTTTGGCAGATGTCCTTGACAGTTTTTATAATATTTAGAGATATTTCTCTATTATACAAAAAATGGTTTACATCTTTTAGTCTGACTCTGCTAGATGCTTTCTTTACATCAATCAGATACCGAAATGCTGGTCTATTCTAGTCTAGCGATTTCTTAGTAATTTGCTATATAACGAATATAGCATCCGTACACGAACTTTCACTACGAAAAACTTGTTGTTAATTTACTAAACTTGTCCTCTGATTTATAAGTTCTTGTAAAATTTTATTATTCAGTTAAAGGGCAGTATTTAACAGGTTTATACCTTTGACGTTGTCATCAGATACCGAAATGCTGGTCAATTCTAGTCTAGCGATTTCTTAGTAATTTGCTATATAACGAATATAGCATCCGTACACGAACTTCCACTACGAAAAACTTGTTGTTAATTTACTAAACTTGTCCTCTGATTTATAAGTTCTTGTAAAATTTTATTATTCAGTTAAAGGGCAGTATTTAACAGGTTTATACCATTGTCGTTGTCTGGCTGTTATTATTTTTTTTTAATAGTAGAATTAGTTTGCTTGTTCTCCACCCTTCCGGTATTTTATTGTATTTTAAATTTGAAATTGTTCTGTCATTGCTGCCCAATAATATTTCAGTAATTCTTTTTTGGTATTCCGTATTTACCTGCTGCTTCTTTATTCTTTAGATTTTTAAATATTTTACGAACTTACTGTATATTTAGAAAACTGAAAGATCCCAATGTTCGACTGAAGGTGAGTGAGGAAACCTCAATACAAGGGTGCTAACATGCAAAAATGCAGAAACTATAGAGAGAAGTCTGACCATCATACAAGAAACAGTGAGAGAAATAAAAGAACAATACCTGAAGAAAGACACATAGAAACGCAAATCGTGGATGACCGATGAAATACTTGAGCTTATGGATCAGAGAAAAAAAAACAAAGAAAATCTCCAAGAATATAAGAGAATACATACCATCGTCAGAAGAAAAATAAGAGAATCCAAAGAGAAACAAAAACAGAACAATGTCAAGAAATAGAAGAGTATCAGAGTCGATATGATTATGTACAGATGTCAAAGAACCTCTGTTCTTTGACATCTTATAAAGAGCTATAATAAACCCCTTTTTCTTGCAGATCATAAAAGTTATGTTTAATTGCTTTTAAAAAGCATTTCCAGTGATTATTTTCTATTTTTCTTACAAGTGCATGTGTTTCGTTCCTTATTGTCTTGTAATTATGATATGATTCTTGTATTTTGATTGACATGGACCTCATGTAAGCTTTTGTCGCCTTAAAAATAATTTATTTTTATTTATATTTCTTTTACCAAGAACTTCCTTGGCGGAAGCTAAGATATTAGAATTCTTGCCCAATTACTTCGACTCCATCACTTTCTGTAATATACGTGTGTCTGCTTTTTTCGGTTATTCTTTTTTGAAGTAGGTATCTCGTGGAGTCATCCTGTAAGCTATCGACTAAATACTTAATGCGACAAATTTGTTTTGATAATTTAATTTAGCCCAAAAAATATTTCGTTTAAAAAATCTTCCGATAAGAGCATTGGTCAGATTAACTACAATATACAATAATGCATTCATACATCTATTTCCCAATCACATGGAAATTTGCACAAATAATAATAATTCACAATCCGGGCAAACCACCCAACAAAACATCATAATATTATATACTAATCAGCCTGTTACTGAAAATGTCCAAAATCGAAAGACTACTACATAATTTTGCCGGAAACCCCTTAATTTTGCCATAATTTATAATAATATGTAGTTATGCTGATAACTTCGTTTTTGCATAATCACATTTAATATAACTTATTAAAATTGTGGCAGTTAATTAGTCATTAAATTGTGGTATATTTAACATAGGTTAACCAGATATTGTATAGGTTATTAAATTTGTTTATCCCAAATAGCGATTATTTAAACAACTGGACTTGCCTAGACAGTCACTCTGTAATCTTAATATTCACACTTGTATTCTGTAAATCGAACTCGATTTTGTAAAAAGTTCATTTTTAAGATATATTAAAAAAATTACAACATTTTATTAAACTTTTTATTGAAAATGAGTATGAAAAAAGGCTGACTCTTTAGCTTATAACAATTTATAATAACTTTGACATTTTTTATGTCACATGCTTGTAACTAGGCTCAATAAAATCGAGTATACCGAGAAGGAGCAAAAAGTTATGTAATGGTACTTAAACATAGTATACCATACCATACCATAAAATACCGTCACAGAAAAGTGAAGGGGTGAACTTCTTCTTTAAGTGCCATCTCCCAATCGGAGGTTGGATATTATCATCACTATCTTTACTTTATCTACTGATGCTCTGAAGAGTTCTATAGAACTGCATTTAAACCAGTCCCCTAAATTCTTCAACCATTCTGTCTCCTTCTTCCTATACTTCTTCCTCCTCTTATCTTTCCCTGTATTATCAGCCTTAGCAGTTCATATCGCTAAACCCATATTACGTGTCCCAAATATTGTAACTTTCTCATTTTTATTGTGTTTATTATTTCGCATTCTTTGCCCATTTCTCACAATACTTCCGTGTTAGTTTTCTTCTGTGTCCATGCTATTCTAAGCATCCTCATGTAACACCACATTTCAAAGGACTGTAATTTATTTATGTGTTCTTGCTTTAATGTCCAGCTTTTAAGTCCATATTGCAGTATCGAAAACACGTAGCATCTCAGTGCTCTTACTCTGAGTTCTCATCTAAGATCTTTGTTGCAGAGCATTGTTTTCATTTTTACAAACGCATTTCTTGCTATTTTTATCCTACTTCTTATTTCGGTTGTTTAATCATTATTGTCTGAAATCCAGGTTCCTAGGTATTTGTATTTATCAACCCTTTCTATCGGTACATTTCCCAAATGTATGTTTGTTGGTTGTTTTCTTTATTACTATTATATATTTGGTCTTTTTTATATTCATTTTTAGTCCATATTTTTCACAGAAACTGTTTGTTTTATTTAAAAGTAATTGGAGTTTTTCAGCAGAGCTTGCCATAATCACGGTGTCATCTGCATGTCTTATGTTGTTATTAGATCTTCCGTTAATTATTATTCCTTCACTTTGAGATAATATTCATCATTATCTTTGGTTCGACAATCCTTTGTGGATCTTGGCCTGCTCTAAGATTCGTCGCCATTCTGTTCGGTTTTTGGCAACATGTTGCCATCTTCTGATTTTTAATATTCGTAAGTCGGTTTCTACTCCATCTAACCACCTAATTCGCGGTTGGCCTTTGCTTCTTTTTCCTACAGGTATTCCTGTGGTTAGCTTTTTACCAATGTTATTTTCTGGCATTCGTATTATGTGTCTAGCCCATCTAAGTCGCTGTGTTTTAATGAACGTTATGACATTTGGCTCATCAAAGAGCTGACACAATTCAAAATTATATCTTCTACGCCACTACCCTTGGTCGTTTACAGCTCCATATATTTTTCGAAGTATTTTACGCTCAAATATTCCCAAAAGTCTTTTATATTTCTGCGTTAGAGTCCATGTTTCTGCTCCATATGTGAGGACCGGCCTCAGCAATGTTTTGTATATAATAATTTTAGTTTTTCTTTGAATGTTTTTTAAGTGGAAATGCTTTTGGAGTCCATAGTATGCCCTATTTGTAAGATTTATTCGTCTTGTGATATCTTCGCTTGTTTTATTGGTAGCAGTCAATAGCGACCCAAGGTATGTGAAGTTGTCAACACGTCCAAAGGTATGACTTTCAAAGACTGTTTCTCGTTCCTCATTTGCTATCGGATCCTTTGTAACCAACATGTACTTGGTTTTGTCTTCGTTGATGACTAGACCGACCTGTTTCGCCGCTGTTTCTAATTCTAGGAGATATTGCTCAACATCTCGCTTGCTACGCCCTACTATGTCAATGTCATCAGCATATGCTAAGACTTGTATCGATCTATTGTAAATAGTACCGCCATCGCTAATTCGTGTATCTCGGACTGCCTTTTCTAAGGCAATATTAAATAGGAGGCAAGCCAGAGCATCTCCTTGTCTGAGTCCATCCTTTATCTCAAAGGATCTAGAACTCTTTCCCTGTATTCTAACAGTGGCTTCTAAGTTAGACATTGTCATTCTCGTTAGTCAGATAAGTTTCTCTGGTATACCAAACTCATGCATTGATTGGTATAGCACTGTTCTCTTGACACTGTCGTATGCGGCCTTGAAGTCGACGAATAGGTGATGGGTTTCAATATTGAATTCTAATGTTTTCTCGAGAATCTGTCTTATTGAATGAATCTGGTCAATTGTTGATTTTTCTGGAGTGAATCCAACTTGATATTTACCAATTATGCCCACTGTGTAAACTTGCAACCTTTCGTAGAGAATAATTGCTAGTATTTTGTAAGCAGTTGTTAACAGGGTTATACCTCTATAGTTGTCACACTGGAGCTGGTCACCTTTTTTATGTAACGGGCATATCACGCCTTGAGCCCATTCACAAGGCATGGTCTCATTATGCCAAACAAGAAGTAAACGCTTATGCAGTGTCTGTAGTAGGGCATCGCCACCATTATTCACTGCAAATTTGATCAACTCCTGGCGATTTATTATTTTTAAGCTTTTTAATGGCTTGGGCAACGTTTTCGATGGTAGGTGGTCTTTCGTTCGGGTTGAAAGGATTCCAATTATTTCCATTTGCTAGGGTGTTATCTGCTTCTTCGATATGATGGCCATTAAATTTTGCATCGAAAAATTCAACCCATCTGTTTATGATTGAGGCTGTATCATTTAGGATGTTTAGTTCTACATCCGTACAGCTCCTTATTCTTGGCTTAAACTCTTTGCGCATTTTGTTTAGATTTCTATAGAACTTTCGTGTTTCATTTTTATTTCTTAGCCATTCTGTGCTTTCCAACTGCTTTTGCTCAAAATGTCTTTTTTTTTCTTCTATGTAATCGTTTTTCTTCTCTTCTTAGTGTCCGGTATTCTTCCTTTGCTCTTCTTGTGCATCCAGCTTGATTTGTCTTTAGGTTTGCTCTGTTTTTGAGATAATATTGCTTCTTTAAAAATGGCTTCACTGTATACAATAAATAATAATGGGGACATAATACAGCCCTGCCTAACTCCTCTCCTGATTTCAATTTCTGGATTAGGTTCGTTATCTATTACAATTTGTGTTCTTTGATTCCAGTAGAGGTTTGTCATTATTCATAAGTCCTTGTGGTCTACGTTTTTTGTCTTTGAAATTTGGACTAATTTTTTATGTCTTACTTTGTCAAATGCTTTTACAAAATCAACGTAAAAACATGCACATCAACACTTATATCCATGCATCTTTAAGCTAACGCTTTAAAGCAAAGAACGCTTCTCTGGTTCCTAGTCCGTTTCTGAACCCAAACTGACTATCACCTATTCTTTCTTCCAGTTTTTTATTTATACGACCATGTATTATTTTTAGAAATAATTTGAGAATGTGACTTATTGGTCATATTATTGTTCTGTATTCACTGCAATATTTAGCGTTTGTTAGGGTAAACTACAAACATATTATTAGTACTTATTAGCCACTTATCTTCATTATATGAAATTATAATCTTCTTTGTCAACCATTTTTCATCCACTCCTGAATGTAGGTCTCTCCCAACTGCTTCCATATTTCTCTATCTTGCACTAATCTAATCCACTGTTTGCCTGCCACTGCTCTTATGGCATCTACTCATCTTTTTTAAGGTATTCCCATGCTTCCTGTTGTTGTCTTTGGTCTCCATTTTAGAATTCTCCATGTCCACCCGTTGTCATTGTATCGGGCTTTGTGACCTGTCCAGCGCCATTTCGTTTTTATAATTTCTTTCACAGTATCCCTAATCTTCGTTCTACGTCTTATCTCGGTGATTTTAATTATGTTTCTGAGTGATATTCCAAGCATAATTCGTTCCATTGCTCTTTGCGTTATTTCTAATTTTTTAGCAGACTTTTTGGTAAGGGCTACTGTCTTCAAGCTGTAGGTACAAACTGATAGTATGCATTTGTTAGACACCGTTTTTTTAAGTTTACAGAAATGAAGGCATTTTTCAAGATATATGCTAGTTTGACGAAAGCGCCCTATGTCAGTCGTGTTCTTCTTTTAATTTAAGCATCTTTGGTTTTCCTAGTTTGATGACATGACCTAGATATACATAATGTTTAACATTTTCTACAATATGACGTTGTATTGTTATATATTTGTTTGGTCTCGGCTCAGTATATAATAGTAAAATGCAATAACTTTATGTCGGAAAAATTGAATTATTTATTTTTTCAGGATTTTCACTATCCTTAACACTATGCGATTATATCCCTACCATACATCCCTACCAAAAAATTTAATTATTTATTTTTCGGGATTTTCCGATAATCCAACCTAGCAATAATAATAGTAATGTCACTATACTTATCACTAAGCCACTACATCCCTACCATACATTAATGCATTCTCTGAACAAATCTTAAAAAATGTTGGCAAAATATAATATCAATGTTTGATATAAACCGTCAAAAACATCAGGAAAATATTTTTCAAAATATAAGCCCAATGTTAATAAATATTATCTACATAGAAGGGTTGTTGCACAAAAACATAGTGTAAAAACCACCAAATTAAACACTACAGCCTTAACCAAGTCTTTTCGAGAAAATAGTGATTCTTTTAATTTTGAAAATGTACACATTTTAGAAAAAGAATAAACCTACAACAAAACCGGCATGTTGGAGATAATTCATATAAAAAAAGATTAAAAGTGATTAAAACCTGTCAATAATATGGCTGATATCAAAGATGTTTTCAATATGTACCATAATTTAATAAATTGATTTGTCTTTTAAATGCACGATTGGCAGATACACAACGCAAAAGTCTAGGGATATTTTTATAAATAGACGTATTTTCTTTATCTGTAATAAACTTAAAAAAAGTAATACAAAATTTGTAGTTTAAATTGTTGTTTATTATGTCAAAAACCATAAATTGCAAAAAAAAACAGAAAATTGGAACAAAAAAAAAATTACTGCAAATCACGCATGTTTCACATACCACCATAAAATGTCAAAAATACGAAATATAAACTTAAAATAAAGTATGGCCACCACGTTGGTTTATCACAGCTCTACATCTACTGTTCATGCTCCGAATCACATTGTTAATGTCTGCTTGAGGTAGTTGGGCCCATTGTTCTCTCAGAAGCTCTTTTAATTGAAACTCATTGTAGATATTACCCATATGTGGAGTAACTCTTCGTTGGAGCATGTCCCATATATGCTCAATGGATTCAAGTCCGTGATTGTGCTGGCCACGGCAATACATCAATACCCTCGTAATCCAACCAGTTTGTTACAATATGCGCAACGTGTGGTCGAGCGTTATCATGCATAAAGTAAAAAATTTTCTCCAACAGCAGCAGCAAAGGGGCGCACGACAGGTTCAAGAACAGTGTCCAAATATTGCTGACTTGTGAGAAAGCCATGTGGGAAAATGAGGTCAGTTCTTCCGTTATTCATGATTCCACCCCATACCGTTAATGTACCACCTCTGTATGCATACACTTCTTGAAGATGTCGTAATCGTTCTCCATTTCCGGGTCGTCTCCAAACTCTTGTCCGACGACAATCTGGACGAAATTTATACCTAGACTCGTCACTAAACAAAACTGTGGCCCAGTCATGGTCAGTTCAATTCAGAAACTCTTGACACCAGGTTAATCTTGCAGCGCGATTGCCTCTAGATAGAGGTGGACATCTCAGTGGTCGCCGACTACGAAGATTGGCTTCATGGAGACGATTTCTCACAGTACTGCTGCTAATTGTTACATTATGTGCAAGTTGTAATTATATTATATTATATTATATTTATATAATATAAATATCGGTCTTGAGCGACGGTTGTAGAGCGACCACGTCCTGGATGTTGCTCGTCTGGACTCCCAGTGTCTTCAAACCGACGCCACAAACGACTTACGACGCTTTGCGAGACACCCAGCTGGTCAGCAACTTGATTTTGTCGCATACCAGCTTGAAGGAGGCCACGGCTCTATTCATCTCGTCCAACGTTAAATGTTGTCGTTGCATGGTAAAATACAATATCTTTAACTTACTTTTTAATCAAGAATGGTATAAAGTGACTAAAATTAAAAATAAACAAAACATAAAAATGTCGATTTTTTTGTCCCTTATAAAAAACATTCTAAAACACGTATTATGTGTACAGTTTTAAATTTTTTTTTTGATAAGAAGTGAGTGTTCTGTATCAACAATTATAGTACAAGCAAATTTATATGGTCATGAAATTTCTGTCATTGGTATTGTCAAATTATTAAAATATCCTTAGACTTTTTGCGTTTTGTGTTATTTAAGATACGTCCCGAACCACTCGTACTCTGAAGTACTTGCCATATGTATTTTAGAGTCAGATACAATTTTTACATTCCATGTCAAACCACTAAATAATGTAGACATAAAATATATGTTTAAGCAATAATTAGGTGTTTTATTTACAACAGACCGACAAACCCAGGAATTAAAACAACAGTTTTTTTTTTTCATATACAATTTATGTTTGAATATTGTTTTTTTTTGGTTGTTTTCTGCTAATTTTGAGGACATATTATTTAATTCTAAGGTGTTATAAAGTTAGGCCCGGGTAAGCCAAGTATATATATAATAAAAAAAACTCACTCACCTGTGTTTTGGACGTGGTGAATCTGTTTCTTCTGGAGACGAGCTTATATTTCTTTCAGCTCTTCTCTTCGGCGAACTTTTCTCAACTTTTTGCTTCTCGACGTCTAGTTTTTTCTTAAAACTTCTTCTATGTTCTTTTGGACTATTTTTGTTAAAACAAGAATCACTTAATATCTCGATCTCGTCAAGAGTTTGTGCTGCTTGTTTGTAGCTGTTTCTCCTTCTAGCATCTATTCGCAGTGCCTCTATTTGTTCCTGCATTAAGGAATCAACCGTTTTAAAACCAGATTTAACTTCAGTTTCTTTAAAATGATCATCGATAAATTTTGTTTCACTAACAGCTACTTTGGGTGTACTGTCTCCTACCGGTGTAGATGATCTGGGTTCATTGATCTCAAAAGTAAACATAGTTTGATTCTTAGCTGTAGGAGGTGTTTGTTGCTTTGCCGTAGCTGGCGTTTTTGGAGAGAGTGGGCAAGGTTGCAAAATTGGATTAGACATTTTGGAATCTAGAACGTTTTCTGAAGAAAATAAATCAATCGGTTCTGGATAATCTAAACTCTCATCAGTTCCATCTGTAGCCGTTACTGTGGTTACAATTGTATTTGAGCTTTCAGTACTTGTGTTTATGGTTGTTTCTGAAGCAGTACTGCTTCCCATTACAATAACTTTCGGGACAGGTTGGCCCTGAAAATATAATCAGATGTTATAAAATGATAAAAAAAATATTTAAATAAAGAAATGCGAACAATTTAATACATTCGATAAAATTAATATATGGTATAAATAAAAACAGCAAATAACGGAGGAGTTTAAGGGGGCATATGTCCTGCAGTGGACGTGATAATTCTGCTCACCAGTGTCGCAGACAAATATATAACGGATTATTGGTTAAAAACTAATTTCATCGTAATTGAAACCAAATAATACTAGTGATAACATTTTTTACTTTTAATTACAAGGAAATTAATACATTAAGCAGATTTCCTACAGTTCTTGTCATGTATGTGAAGTCATTTTTTTCGAAAGAAGAATCAAGCTAGAGATTAAAATATTAGATATGTATATATATATATATATATATATATATAATATATATATATATATATAAAAATATATATATAATATATATATATATATATATATATTATATATATAATATATATATATATATAATATATATATATATAAAAGAACTAGAAGTATTTGCTGACAACAAGGAAGTAATTTTCAATATTGGGTTTGCAGCAATAAAAATGAAACGTGTACTCTTTTAAATTTTTATTCCGAGCTTTCGGACATGGTTATGTCCTTCATCAGGGAGCTACAAATGTGATGAATAGTTTATTACAAGTTTGTATAATTAATTAAAAATTCGCTACTTACAAACTTAATGAGGTCGGATCATCAATGATTTTCTACAATGTCGATAAAACTTATCACAGTCTGTCATATTTTTACATAAAACTTATTCCTATATTTAAATTTTTTTAAAATTGCTTTACAATAACAAACACTTACTTATTATACACACATTTCTGACATTTTTATTCTTAATTTATTATATCGTCATTAGTTTTTTCTCAAGACAATTCAGTGGTTTTTATTATTAGATACTAGTAAAACAAATTATAGGCCTATCATTAGATGTATTGTGGCAATATAAATTATTTTATATTTATTAATATCAGAAAGAAGTGAAACTTTAACTTGTCAATGTTTCAACACAAAATTTATTAAATTACCCTAAAGCAATAAGGTCATAGTTCTAAAAATATTACAATTAAATATGATATTGTTTTGTATGACCCCAGTATCTGTGTGTATACAAAAAATTACTAAATTTAAAAACAATTTAAAAAAAGAAAACTTTTATTTAATTTATTAAAAGTCAATTGATAAATTACTGTTTGTGTTATTGTTGCATTTATCTAGTAGTAACAAATAGGAGAACAATTCATTTAGATGACCAATATCCGTTCTGTGATTCATTGCATTGTTATTTTGGCAAATGTAGCCATTTCAAGAAAAAGTCTTTTGGTGATGTTACTTTCCTGTTCTACTACTTTGATGTTATTGTAATCTATCCGATGCCCATTTTTAAATGCATGTTACCAATGCACTTCTTTCTGGATGTAATCTATTATCAGACTTGTGCGATGTAATGCGGTCTTTAAGGCATCTTGATGTTTGACCGTAGTATACTTATTCACATGATCCGCACGGTATACAATAAACAATATCCGTTAAAGACAAGAGTGAGGATTGGTCTTTAAGTTTAGAAAAAACTTTGTTAACTGTTAGTACCGTTTTTAAATGCAATTTTGATATTATTAAGTGATGAAAAAATTCTACTAAGTTTATGCCCAATGTCCTTAATGTATGGAAGGGATACATATTTTATTGTCGTTTGTTTTTGTAAAGGATCTACAGGTCCAATTCTATCTTGTGATAAAGACATATTTTCCTCGTTTCTTAAATGACTAGTTAAAGTTTGTGGAGTGTTAAACAAAATTTTCTTCAGTAGTATACTTGGGTATGAGTTTTCAATGAATAGGTTATAAAGGATTTTTAGATTTTTGGTATGGAAAGCGGTATCACTAATTTTTAAGGACACGATTTTTCATTTCTTTAAATAAATTAAGTTTCATTGAATATTTATGGTAATGACCAATAATTGAGATATCTTCCTGAACTGAGAGGTTTTCTATACCAATCAACCAGCAAATGGGTACCTTTTCGTATTAACTTGGTATCTAAAAAAGGTACTAAACCTGTAGCATCTTCACGTTCTAATGTGAATTGAATGTAGGGGTTGTAACTATTGAAATACCAAAGTATATCATTTATCCCCGTGCTTGGTAATGCTAATATTATATCATCCACATATTTTTTTATAAAATGGAATTTATAAGGTAGGACAAGGATGATGGTGACAATGGGACAAGACACTAAAACTATCCTTACAGCAAGATCAGTAAATATTTTAACGAATTCAGTTAACAATTCCAAACTTAATAATTCAATATTTAATCTTTTGTTAATAAAAACTAAAAAATTCTTAAAAGAAAATCCCAATTTGATAGTCACAAGATCAGACAAAGGTAACGTCACTGTTATTTTAGAAAAACAAAATATTTGGATCTTTCTGTGGCTATAATAGAAAATGATACATCATATACCACATTAAAGAATGATCCAACTTCATCTATTCAACAAAAATGCAATAAAGTAGTAAAATCGCGGTTTGACAAGCAAAAGATAGATGAAGCAACTAAAAAGAGATTATCTAACTATAAAGGTATATCTGGAAAGTTTTATTGTCTACCAAAGGTACACAAAACCCCATTATCTGTTAGACCAATTTTAGCCTCTATTGGCACACCTACAGAAAACATTGCTAACTACTTAACAGATATTAACAAATGCATACAATTGTGAGAATAAATACTATATTAAAGACTCATTTCAAGTTAATAAATTATTTAATAACACACAATTACCGGAAGGTTACGTTATTGCGAGCCTAGATGTAGTATCCTTATTTAGCAATGTTTATCTTGATATATGTATACTTGCCATTAGTAACAGATGGGAGATTATTGCTCAATATTGTAACATTGATAAAGAAACTTTTTTCAAAGTGTTAACCTTTCTGTTCGAAAATAATTATTTTTCATTTAACAAAAAAATTTACACACAAACTTTTAAAACACCTATGGGGAACCCTATATCACCAAATATTTCCTGTTATGTAATGGACCACATACTAGACACCATCATCCTTGTCCTACCTTATAAATTCCATTTTATAAAAAAATATGTGAATGATATAATATTAGCATTACCAATCACGGGGATAAATGATATACTTTGGTATTTCAATAGTTACAACCCCTACATTCAATTCACATTAGAACGTGAAGATGCTACAGGTTCAGTACCTTTTTTAGATACCAAGTTAATACGAAAAGTACCCATTTGCTGGTTGATTGGTATAGAAAAACCTCTCAGTTCAGGAAGATATCTCAATTATTGGTCATACCATAAATATTCAATGAAACTTAATTTAGTTAAAGAAATGAAAAATCGTGTCCTTAAAATCAGTGATACCGCTTTCCATACCAAAAATCTAAAAATCCTTTATAACCAATTCATTGAAAACTCATACCCAAGTATACTACTGAAAAAAATGTTGTTTAACACTCCACAAACTTTAACTAGTCATTTAAGAAACGAGGAAAATATGTCTTTATCACAAGATAGAATTAAACCTGTAGATCCCTTACAAAAACAAACGACAATAAAATATGTATCCCTTCCATACATTAAGGACATTGGGCATAAACTTAGTAGAATTTTTTCATCACTTAATAATATCAAAATTGCATATAAAACGGTACTAACAGTTAACAAAGTTTTTTCTAAACTTAAAGACCAATCCTCACTCTTGTCTTTATCGATGTTGTTTATTGTATACCGTGCGGATCAAGTTAAAGTTTAACTTCTTTATGATATTAATAAATATATAATAATTTATATTGCCACAATACATCTAATGATAGGCCTATAATTTGTTGTACTAGTATCTAATAATAAAAACCACTGAATTGTCTTGAGAAAAAACTAATGACGATATAATAAAATTAAGAATAAAAATGTCAAAAATGTGTGTATAATAAGTAAGTGTTTGTGATTGTAAAGCAATTTTTAAAAATTTTAAATATAGGAATAAGTTTTATGTAAAAATAATGACAGACTGTGATAAAATTTATCGACATTGTAGAAAATCATTGATGATCCAACCTCGTTAAGTTTGTAAGTAGCGAATTTTTAATTAATTATACAAACTTGTAAGAAACTATTCATCATATTTGTAGCTCCCTGATAAAGATAATCATGTCCGAAAGCTCGGAATAAAAATTTAAAAGAGTACACCTTTCATTTTTATTGCTGCAAACCCAATATTGAAAATTTACTTATATATATATATAAATATATATATATATATATATATATAATATATATATATATATATATTATATAATATATATATATTTAAATACTGATTAAATAAATTAAATACAGATTATTCAATAACTACAATAGTTTATATAGAGAATGTTGTTACAGACGGTCAACAAATAACTAACTTACTTACACAATATTACCATGACAAAACCCAACCGAATATTTCCATTCCATACCCAAACAATAACGCACCTCATTCTTTAGATTAGTCGAATCCAATCAATCTCCCTCTTGCCGAACCAGAATCAAATATCGCCATCTCTTCTACAAATATGTAATTCTTCCATATGTAATTCTTATGTAAATCCATAAGTAAATCTTCCATATGTAACTCTACTCTAAAAGAATTATCTCTTTCTAGAATGCAACTTGACAGAACAAATTGTTGCAAATGGATAAATGTCTGTATCACTCTCTTAAAAACGGCGTACTATAGGGCTGAATTCTAAGGACTACCTTGTTTCTTCTCAAGAGAAATGACCTGAGTTCCTTCATTTCTTCCCCAGTAAAAAATATCAATCGATTATTCTACCTATCTTTGTATGTAATTGGACTTATTGCTTATCCAACTTTTTCAAATATATTTTCCTTTACAATGGAAAATGGATTAAGTTATTTTAATCCATAAGATAAGCAAACCTTTAGAATCCGTAACTTTATACAGACCTATTAGTTTTTTTCTAATTCTTGCTAAAATTCTTGAGAAACCAATAATAAAGAAATTGAGTTTATTTCCTGCCTAGGGTTACATCCCTAAGGTCCTGAAATCCAATGGTCCCGAAAGCGGAAGAACCGAGTTAAGGAAAGACTAGTCTCTACTGTCCTGAAAGATAACTAGTCTAGAGGAAGAAAGCCTTGATTAAAAATTACCCGGTCCTCCTGGAGGGGGTTAAGTCATGGGTCCAGCACCTCCATACTAGTAGAAATCCTATAAATGCTAATAATCGTAGTACTATGTCTCGGAAAACGGACGGGCTCAAACGAAGACGAAACTCGCTACGGATAAGGAAAATGATCTGGGCAACATGGAACGTCCAAGGATTAAGAAACAAAACGGAAGATGTAATGAAAAACCTTAAAGAAATGAAGGTTGATGTAGCAGTGCTCATACAAACCAAAAAGAAAGGAAACGGGATTGATCAACAGTCAGACTATTTACATATACACAGTGAAGTTCCAAAAAATAACAGCGCTTCAAAAGGTGTATAAATATTAATACATACAAAATATCAGAAACGTCTTACTAGCTGGGAAACAATAAATGAGAGACTAGCCTCAGTAAATATTACGATAAAAGGACATAAATTAACAATTATAGGAATATATGGTGTAAACGATGACGCAAATCTAGCAGAAACAGATCAATTTTATGACCTACTAAACTTCTGGGGGAGAAATAATACTTCTGGAGGATTTTAACTCGAGAGTAGGAAAAAGGGAGAAATATCCTGTAATCAGAAGATATGGTGAACAGGCTGAAAATAATAATGGTAGACGACTAACTGAATGATGCCAACAACATCAGCTAAGAATATGGAACGGTTATTTCAAACATAGAGATATACATAAATACACTTGACACCAAGACACTAGAAACATAAAATCTATTATCGACTATGTCATTACAAAACAAAACGCTAAATTAAACATCCAGGACACTAGGGCTTACGTGGGTAAGGAATGTGGATCTGACCATTATTTGGTTGCGGCTAAGATTCTGATTCGATTTAACCGACACGTTAAAAGCATCAACACTCCAAAAGGAACTGATATATATCTGAAGAGATATAATGTCAGAAGCCTACAAGAATATAGCACTAAAATCTTATACCAAAATAGATTAAATGAAAAACTACTCAATTAATACCTAACTGCTAAAACCAACCAACTATACGAACATTAGCTGACTGTATTCACCACGCAGCCCAAGAAGCTCTAGGCCAAGAAACCAGAACAGTCCACAGATCAGCGGTGCAACAGAAGAGCAAAGAAATAAGAAACAGGAAGCGTACAAAATATGTCTGAACACTAAGAATCTTAAAGATAAAAAAATATACAAAGAACAGCAAAGAATTTTTAAAGATATGACAAGGAACAACAAAAATGAAACATGGGATGCAAAATGTAAAGAAGTTGACTATTACATCGGAGGAGCGCGATCATTAGCGGCATGGAAATTAATAAAAACGCTGAAAACCGACACATCAAATAAAAGTCGAATACAGCCCATCCAGATAGATACATGGAAAGATCATTACGTAATGGAACTAAATAAAGACAGAGATATTTATAATACTGACTCACCTCAACGAATACAAGTACAAGGTGAATATGTAAACGTGGAAGAAGAACAAATACAACAAGCGCTTAAATCGATGAAGAATACAAACCATCGGGCCGAAAACATACCAGCAGAACTTCTAAAAAACACCAAAACTAATAAGCTATCTTAAAGTGCTATTCACAAGATACTTAAATGGGAAGAAATCCCGAATGGTTGGAAAGAAGCATGGATTACTCCAATTTACAAAAAAGGTCCAAAAGATATTTGCGGAAACTACAGATATATCTGTCACCAGTACCTTTAGCAGACTGTTTGATAAAATCTTAAAAAACATAATTGAAAAAGAATACGAACCTTATGGAATTGAACAGCAAGCAGGATTTAGAGCTGAAAGATCTTGCGTAGACCACATATTTACTCTAACACAACTGAATAAAAAGAAAGTTGCAAGAAACCAGGAAATATATCTTTTATTTGTGGATCTCACAAAAGCATATGACCTGATTCCTGTGAGAAAGCTGTGGCAGTCTCTTGAACGATCTTCATTAAATAGCACGATAATCGCCGCAGTTAAACAATTATACAATAAAGCATCATCAAAAATCAAACTAAACAACACCTTATCAAAAGAATTTCTAGTGAAAAAAAGCTTACGACAAGGATGCTGCCTCTCTCCAATACTATTTAAGATCTATTTAAATGAAGCACTAAAACACTGGAGAAGATCCTGTTCAGGAATGGGGATCCAACTTGACGACGATACAGCATTATACACTCTACATTTTGCGGATGACCAAGTAGTAGTGGCAGCAGACAAGGAAGATTTAGAATTCATGACGAGACGGTTGTTTAAAACATATAAAGAATGGGGCCTCTCTGTAAATAGAAACAAAACGTAATACTTATGCATTGGGGATAAAGTAGAAGATCTAATGGTCAACGAACATGAAACAATCAAGAACTGTGAGGAATATATATATATATATATATATATATATATATATATATATATATATATATATATATATATATATATATATATATATATACATATATATATATATATTATATATATATATAATATATATATATATATATACAATAGGGAACAACAATCAACAAGAGTGGGCGCACCGAAAAAGAGATAGAGCAAAGAATCGTGAAAGGAAAAATGGTGATGGATGCCTAAACCCGATGCTGTGGTCAAAAAAACTATCAAATCAAAGAAAGCATCTCCTCTTTATCCCCATTTTTAAAATTATAATGCTCTATGGATGCAAAACATGGCAACTTACTAAATCCCTTGAGCGACGCCTACTTGCATTGGAAATGGACTTCTGGAGAAGATCAGCTAGAAAATCAAGGCTTGATAGAATACAAAATGACCATATCAGAAATATCATGGAGTCAAGTGAACCATCATTGACGAAATTCAAAGGCGACAACTGATCTGGTATTGTCATGTGAAAAGAATGGACGATGACAGGCTGCCAAACCAAATTTTAAAATGAACGCCAAGGGAAAGAAGGAAGAAAGGAAGGCCAAAACAATCCTGGCTGGGCGGCATTCACAAGGCAATGTCGGAAAGAAACCTTCATCCTGGCGAATGGAATGACTGACGTAACTGGAAATTGGGAACCGGAAGGCGGTGAACGCTATAATAAACCGGGATAATAAATAAGTTTATTTCCTAGAAGTAAATGGCTTAGTTCCTGATTACCAATTTCGTTTTCGACAAAAAAAAAACGATGCATTTAAACAAAATGCATAAAGTTGATAATATCACAAACAAGGATTTGGAGGAAATGCGCTATTGTTCTACAGTCTTTTTGGATATCACACAAGCTTTTAATAAAGCGTGGGATACAGGCTTGCTGTATAAAATTAAACGACAGCTGCCATCTGAATACTAGAGGACATTCAAATCCTATATATACATATATATATATATATATATATATATATATATATATATATATATATATATATATATATATATATATATATATCCGGTTTTTTTAGGCGTTACGCCCGTCCGGTAGGGATCTATGGAGGAGTATTACCGAGCCACAAGCCCTTATCTCTTGCCGTACTGCTCCACCATAGGCCGATCAGATCCCAGCATATTCTAGTCTAAGCCGCAGATTCATCTAGAATTTTAAACTGCTGCGTTAGACTTTTTGTTTTCTGTACACCAAGCTAAGGCTCGATCCTACATCCACTGAACCATTCGACGGTGAAGCGAATGAGAGGCAGCCGCACAGCCAGCTGAGCTATCTGACCGTCCTCAAATCCTATATAACAGACAGATATTTCCAGATAAAATACGGCACAATAGTAACAGCATTGAGACCTATAAACTCTGGCGTAACTTAAGGTAGTCTGCTTGGTAAATCTTTATATCTATTATAGGGGAGACCGGGGAGAGTTCGGACACAGGGAGACATCGGACACATTTGAATTTCGCACATTTTTGAAGATGCACTGTTGTCATTTGGTAAACACAACCTTATTTGTACATAATTATAGGTTATGTATTGACAGCTGTGATTTCGGTCGTAGTCACAGAGTTATCTATTGTGAAGTGTTTTGTCGAGTTTTGTTCTAAAAATATCGGTGCAATCCAGAAGATATATTTTAAAATACATAGACTTACCACGTATAAAACTTTGGTGCTGTAATCTACTATACTTATTTCATTAATTTGCGTTTATGTTGTTGCAATATTTAGGTAAGTTTTTTTATAAACCCATTGTATTACCAATGTTTGCATTAGGGGAGAGTTCGGACACAGTGTCCGAACTCTCCCCTGTGTGTCCGAAGTCTCCCCTGATCTGTAGTTATTCTATTTTTCTCTTACAGCTCATAATGCCCCGTACATATACAAGGGTAACAGAACGACAATTTTCTGCAGACACTATGAAAAATGCCACATCAGAGGTGCTTGATGGCAAATTGAGCATTCGGAATAGCGCCAAAACCTACGGCGTTCCTAAATCTAGTCTTCTAGATTACATAAAGAAAGCTAGAGCTGTGGGTATAGACAACGTAACATTCTCTCCAAATTTCAAGCAATCTCAAGTGTTTACCGATATAATGGAAAAAATGCTTGAAAAATATTTATTAGATTGTTCTTCCATGTTTCATGGACTAACGCCTAAAGCTGCAAGACGTTTAGCTTTTGAATTTGCCAAGAAAAACCATGTTAAAATGCCTACTACATGGAGCGAAAATGAAGAAGCTGGAACAGACTGGTTTTCAGTTTCATGAAACGTCATCCTGTACTATCTATTAGACACCTGAAGCCACTAGTCTCGCTAGAATGACGAGTTTTAACAAAGTTACTGTTGAGACGTTTCAAAATAAATTAGAAGAAGTTTTACGTCGTCATTCTTTTGGATCTTCAGCGATTTTCAATTTAGATGAAGTGAGTCAATTAACAATTTTGTTTATTGATAATTAATATCACTTATTTTTTAGACTGGGGTTACTACAGTTCAGCGTGTACCTAAAATAATTGGAAGAAAAGGTCAACATCAAATAGGGCAGGTGACCTTACGTGAACGTGGAGAATTAGTTACACAAGTGGGCATAATTTCTGCTGATGGAAAAGCATTTCCTCCTATATGGGTATTCCCACGGCAACGTTTTGATGAAAACCGCATGATGAAAGGGGTTCCTCAAGTTGCTTTAGGATTAGTATCTCCTTCAGGATGGATGACAAGTGATAATTTTTTGAAAGTACTTAAACATGTTGTCAAAAATACACTCTGCTCTGATACTAATAAAATTTTACTAATCATGGATAACCACGAGTCCCATCTCTCAGTGGAGGGACTTGATTACTGCAAAGAAAATGGAATTACTGTTTTGACACTACCACCTCATACTTCTAATAAGTTACAACCTTTGGACCGAACAGTGTTTGGTCCTTTCAAAAAGTTTTCTAATGATGGTGCTAATTCCTGGATGTTGTCTAATCCTGGTCAGACACTTTCTATATATGACTTGCCTGCTATTTGTTCTTCTGCTTGGGACAGAGCTGCCAATCCAGTTAATATTAAAAGTGGTTTCAAGTGTACAGGTATTTGGCCTTTTGACAGGAATATATTCGGAGAAGAAGAGTTCTTATCTTCTTACGTGACAGATAGACCAATGCCTACTACAGAACCGGAACTCGGAAAAAGAGATTTTGATAGCTTGTCCAAACCGGGGCCAAGCAAAGTTTTAGTTTCTCCGAGTCACTCAACTTCTCCAAACATCATTTCTCCAGAAATGGTTAGACCGTTTCCCAAGGCGCCAGAACGTAAAACATCAAATAGAGGCAGGCCTAAGGGCAAATGTATCATTGCCACGGATACTCCAGAAAAAGACGAAATTGCCAACAGGAAACTAAAACGATCTGTTACAAGGAAAGTAAATCTTAAAAAAAGACAGAAAGTCACTAAAAAAATTGTTGAAACATCTTCTTCTTCTTCCTCTGAAGACATAATGAGCAATAAAGAATCCTCTGACTTCATAGAGCAAGATGACGAAGTGGATACAGAAGAAACAAATATTGCAAATGGTCAGTTTATAATTGCCAGAGTTTATGGAAAAACACCAGCTACATTTCGGCACTATGTTGCAGAATTTCAGGAAAAGCAGATAAAAGGATACGACGTAAAATTTTATAAAAAACATGCCACTTCTAATCGGTTTATCTATACTGAAGAAGATGCTTTTGTTATATTTGAAGACATAAAATGTATTTTACCGAAGCCCTTGAAAGATACACGTCAAAGATATGAAAATATGATCTATTTTAATAGAGATTTAGAAGATTATTCATTGCATTAATTTTTTAATATCTAAACATGTCTATTTTTTTTAATACATTTTTTAAGTAACATATGTTGTACTGTCCGAAGTCTCCCAGTACTGTCCGAAGTCTCCCAGTTCCTAGTCCGAAGTCTCCCCGTTTCTGGAGAGACTTCGGACAAATGACCCCCTGCAATATTTTTTTATTTTTGTTGTTAATTTATTGATTTGATATATTCTGCTCTTAATTGGTTATGCCTGAACCTTGGAAGCTTAAGTTAACTACTTTAAAAGGTAAATATATCAATACACTTTTCTAATAAAAATTAATTTTTAAAAATGGTCCGAACTCTCCCCGGTCTCCCCTACACGGCCGACCCACTTCTGATCAGTGTTCCTTGGCAACATTTGCTGATGACACCGTTATCCTTTCGTCGCACATAAATTCGATTGAAGCATCAAGAAGGTTACAAGTTCACTTAAATACCATTGAGATGTGATTAATAAAGTGGCGAATCAAGGTTAAAAAAAGTATATCAAACCATGTACCTTTTACAAATAAGTATCTAAAAAAAAATTTTATTGAAAAATTTTATTAAAATTTATTAAAAATCCTTTGTAAAAGGTATATATTTGGACCCAAACGGGCTAAGGTAAAAAGACAAAACGTTTTCGGAATCCATATTCCATCATCAGTGTCTAAGTGTACATGAATGTAGCCACTAAATGGGTAAAAACCCGTTAACAAATAATAAATTACATTTAGTTTACAAATTTTCTTATAAGCTGTTAATGTCTCTCGCCATGTTACCTAATCCAACGGTAACTTTAACATCCTAAACCATTATAAGAAAATTTGTTAACTAAATATAATTAATTATTTGTTAACGGGTTTTTATCCATATATTTAGTGGCTACATTCATATACTCTTAGACACTGATGATGGAATATGGATTCCAAAAACGTTTTGTCTTTTAACTTAGCCCGTTTAGGTCTAAATATATACCTTTTACAAAGAATTTTTAATAAATTTTTTAATATATGGTATACAGCCAACTACAGGAACGTAGATTCCTTGTCGATTTTTAACTAAATATCTGACATACCCACATCCACCTGTAAAATTAAACAATCAAGAAATGCCGAAATTCGATAGTGCAAAATACCTTAATAGAAGATCTTAATAGACGATTTACTTGGAGAAACCACATCTTTATTAACTCTTCAGTAGTCGCTGGGAATTTTTGAAAATTAGTAGTCTCGCGCAGTCAAAACGACCGTTTGGTCTTCTTAGTTTGTGTTAATAAAAGTATTTGGAACCAGTTTCAGTAAAACACGATTTTATTAAGGTTTAATAAGTAGAGTAACATATTACAAGATAATTTAAAAAGTAAACTAATGTTAAAAACACTGGACAGAACATTAAAAAAACTATTTTCTACTCCGATAAAAAAAAAACTTTTAGTTAATCACAATAAGTTCAGTTTGGCACTCTTTACATACAGCACGTTTATGTTCTCTGCATAAAAACTTTTTACATTTATAGCAGGAAACAGTTGTTTTCCGGTTCTTTTTACGGTCGAAAAAGTAGCATCTACCATGTACTCCTTCATTCGTTGGAGTGCTGTCTGTGTTAGGAATACTACATGACCATAATACGTAACTTCAGATCTCCATTTAAATTGTCTACTGTTGCTCGGATCCGTAGATGTTTATACATAAGAGAAAATGGTAAATGCTTCAAAAATTTTCTTCTAAGCATAATTATTATCAGCAAGGTTATTACTGGCATGAATCACTAGCGAATTAATGCCTGCGATATTTAATATGGTGTTAAAAATTACCATGGGCCAACGTCTTGTTTTTCGCGAAACATCATAAGAGGAGCATAGCTGATCAACGACGTCAACCCCGCCTTTTGTTTTGTTATAAAACGTTAGAATTTCTGATTTATAATGTTTAAATGTTTCTCTATCTATAGCATCGTCATCATGTAGACTTGAAACAAGCAATACAACTTTCTTCTTTTTGGGGATACACGACACTAAGGTACATGTATCGCTAAAGTCGAACATACTTGATTTTAGACAACAAGATCCTTGAAGTAATTCAGGGGGCAGTTCCCTTTTGTTCTTTCTAATGGTCCTCACAACACTCAATCCAAATTCTTTTTTTAAAACATCTATTAGAGGCATGCTAGTGGACCAATTCTCTAGAGTAATGTTGTGCCCAGAATTCTTTATTGGCATACACATTCTTTTTACAACTTCTTTCGGAGAATTGCCTACAGTAAATGGGCCATCTGGTTGATAACCCACATAAACCTCCATATTTATGGTATAATTCATTTCAGCATCACATAAACTAAAAAATTTTGTGTCCATACTTTGAGGGTTTGTTTGGAATATATTGGAACCACGGGCAATTCCCTAAAAATCCAGAAAGCATTCCATCGCATGTAAAATTTTGCAAATAGTTATATCCCGATTTACACTTTTCTACAAATTTGTCAAAAAATACTCGGATGGCGATTATTTTATCCAGTCTCCTACGTTCTTCACGATCGACCTTATCATAAAATCTAATGCATCTTAGAAGAAAACGAAATCGAGATAAGGATTGTTAGCCCCAAAAACATATGTTTCGCCTCAAGAATTTCCAATAATCGGATATGCATCTACTTAACAAACTCTGAACTCGTCGAACATATTTTAACAGAAAATTCTACGATTACAATCAACTCTGTAGAACTACCCGTAAGAAGACTGGTAACTCCAGCCAAGAGACTAATAATGTTTAACGTCTGTCCATCAATACCTCATGAAATTATAGAAAAACACCTTCAAGATCTAGGTCTTCAACTTGCTTCACCAGTGTCACACATTAAAGCTGGAATCCCCAGTAATGAACTCACGCATATTATGAGCTTCAGAAGACAGTTATACGTTACCCCAACTACAGATAGCCTTGAAATCGAAACATTATTAATAATTCCATTCGACAATAATTCATACAGAATATTTCTCTCTACTGACAAAATGGCATGTTTTCTATGCAAAAAACATGGACATACAGCAAATAACTGTCAAAATCCCCCCAGCAATCCTCTTCCAAATGAACAAACGTCCCCAGCTGAACCCATCCCTGCTACCTCAATATCAAACACAACACAAAATTCGGTTCTCAGTCAGATAAAACTGTCGAGATATCCACCACTTCTATTGCCGCAAACAATAAATTTCTTCCTCCTACCACTGGTCAGAAACGAACTCGTTCTGACTTCAGCGATTCTACCTCCCAAGAAACATACACATCAACTAACTTACCCATCAAAGACATAAAAATGCCTTCACCTGATGCAAGCGTGCCCATAAAGCATAAAACTAAAAAACCCAAGAAAGTCGCACCCGATCAGTCTAAAGTAACTGCCTCCTCTGTTCTCACAATTAATAATCTTTATCAAGAAAATCCTAACTTATTCTCCTTACTAGTTGAAATTATTTTCTTGCCTTTCTGGAAAACTCATTCGGCAGTAATAACCCTCTACAAGAAGCATAGCAGTTCACTCAAAATGTTCGATCATTACTCGGCGACATGTTTAGAATATACCCTTCACTGAAAGATAGAACAATTAAGAATAGATTTACAAGGATTTCTAAGAAAATTAAACAGCAACTTAATTTCGACAATTCAGAAATTGAAAGCACAACATCGCAATCTATAAATAATGATGAATATTATCTCACCGACTCTTCTCTGACCTCTCAACGTTCTCAATGTTAAAAATATTTTAGTTTCACGTTAGTGCAGTGGAACTGCGATCGGTTCTACTCTCGCTTAGAACGCTTACAACAATTAATTTATAATACAAAAGCAGATATTATCTGCCTTTAAGAAACCAATTTCAAGGAAACACATAGACGTGAACTTAAAAACTTTGAAGGTTACCATTTCCTTCGGCTTACGTTTACAAGAGCAAGTGGAGGAACATCTATCTTCCTGTCTAATGATTTATTTTCTATGCAATATATCCTAACCACCAATTTGGAGGCCATAGCAATAATTCATATTCAATTCAATACATATATTCCACATAATTATAACTTAACAGAAACCGAGTTAGATGACTTAATTCGCCAACTTCCCAGTCCTTTAATACTAGTTGAAGACTTTAACGCCCATAATACTATGTGGGGCTCAAAGAAAACATTTGGTAGATGACTAGCATAACTGCATTAATTAGAATAACTGCATTGTTATGTCTGCAGAAAATCATGTAAAAAAAATAACACTATGCCACTCTCTAAAAAAGCAGTACCATGGTGGAATTCAGAATGTGAACTAAGTGTACGTCAATGCAAAACTGCCCTCAACAGATATCGAAAAAGAAGAACTCAAGAAAACCTAATACATTTCAAAAA
The DNA here is from genome assembly GCA_918026665.1 of Diabrotica balteata. Classification (NCBI taxonomy): domain Eukaryota; kingdom Metazoa; phylum Arthropoda; class Insecta; order Coleoptera; family Chrysomelidae; genus Diabrotica; species Diabrotica balteata. The sequence goes on from OU898280.1 coordinate 64,263,623, forward strand.
TCTAAGAGCCAAAGCGAAATATGTCCTTAAAAAAAAGCAAAAAAGATTCCTGGCAAAATTTTGTCTCTACAATTACTAGTGATACTCCACCATCTCAAGTTTGGATAAAAATAAGACAAATGAAAGGTCATAAAACACCTCCAAAAATTTCAGCAATATCATTAAATGGAAAAGTTATAACAGATAACCAGACAATTGCTCAAATCATGGCTGAAAGTTTTGCATGGAAATTTAGGTCTGATGTCGAACAGATTGAAAGTCCAAATGACCAGAATATACAAATTTCTCTTAATCCACAAATTAGTAGTCACTACATTGATGCTATTAACCTTCCTTTTACACAAGAAGAATTAGCACTTGCACTATCCTCTTGTAAAAACTCCGCCGCTGGACCAGACAATATCCTAATTATATTCATCAAAAATTTATCTCATTCCAGCCTCGCAACAATGCTGAATCTTTATAAAAAGATATGGCATACTCAGCAATTGCCCAAACTGTGGCGTGAATCAATTATTATACCAATAAAAAAATCTGATCTACCCTCAAACCTAACAAAATCCTACATACCTATCTCTCTCTAACCTTTCATTATGTAAACTGTTCAAGAAAATGATTAGTTCAAGATTAACATGGCTTCTCGAAAAATATGCAATAATTGACTCATCGCAATCCGGTATCAGACGTCACCGTTCAACCCTAGACAATTTAGTGCTATTACAAACACAAATAGTTTCCGCTATTTCAAACAAACAGGATTTGATCCAAGATTTGATTTGAAGGAGCTTTCGATACTATCTCGCGTCAAGCCATTCTTGAAAAGCTTCGTCAATACAAGATAACAGGAAATATTTACTCCTTCATAAAAAACTTTTTACAACAAAGAACGTTCAAAGTGAAAACAAATGGAGAAATTTCGGGGACATTCGGGCAAAATAATGGAGTTCGACAAGGTTCTGTACTTAGTACAACACTGTTCATTCTTGGAATAAATGATATTTGTTCCAGTATTTGTCCACCAGTCAAGCACTTAATATATGCAGATAACCTTATTTTATATTGTCAGGGAAAAGTACAATCATTACCTGTAACGTACTTCAAACCGCTGTAAATGAACTTAGCGAATGGTCCAAAAAAACCGGATTAGCTCTTTCAACGACTAATTCAAAATTAATACGGTTTAGCAGAAGACCCTGCAGCCAAAGTCCAATTATCACCCTTAATGCAACTTCATTGCAACTAGTCGCCCATCAAAAAATACTTGGTTTAACGTTTGACAGTAGGCTAACTTGAAAACAGCATATTGGTGTATTAAAGGGCAATGCAATGAAGAAACTCAATATCATCCAGGCACTATCAAAGTACACATGGGGTGCGGACGAAACCATCTTACTTAATATATATAGAGCTTTAATCCGCTCAAAACTGGACTACAGCAGCATCATATACATGTCTGCATCAAAATCTGACTTAAAGCTACTGAACTCTGTGCATAACACTTCTATTCGTCTTTGCTTAGGCGCTTTCAAATCTAGTCCCATAGATAGCCTTTACTGCGAGGCTAATGAACCACCTCTCTGAATTTGATGAGAGTATCTTCTTCAATCTTACTTTGCTTCCGTATCCGCAAACCCATCCAATCCAGTCTACCATTTAATTACTTCAACATCGCCTCCGGAGACCTCGCAAAGGATCCAATCAATAATAGATATCCAGAAATTAACTCTAAGAAACACCATCGACCTTACTAAAACACATCCCTTCCCAATCCCAGATACTCCGCCTTGAAATACACCAATCCCACATTCAATCACTTCCCTATTAGAATACAGTAAACATGAAACCTCAAGCCTTCTCATAAGGCAACACTTCAAATAAATCATTAGCAGGAACAAATTCCAAACAATTTTGTATACAGGCGCCTCCAAAAGCGAAGCAGGCGTTGGATGTGCCGTTACCACACATGATGAAGTAATAAAATCATCTTTTTTACCGAGTATATGAAGCGTGTATACTGGAGAACTTTATGCGATACTAGAGGCTTTTAAAAAATTAAAAACAGATAATAAAAACCAAGCAATATGCACAGACTTCCTGTCGTCACTACAATCGATTAAAAGCCTATACTCTCAGCATCCCTTAGTGCAAGAAATCCATAGGATACACAGTGCTCTCGCTTTTCAAGGTGTAGATGTCACGATTATCTGGCTACCATCTCATGTCGGCATCCCTGGTAATAAAAAAGCAGATAAATCAGCCAAGCAAGCTTCTTGTGTAAAGAGTAAATCCTCAAAAGATCAACATATTCAAATCTGTAATGACTTAAAGCAAATTTTTTAAGCAACAACAGTATCATACCTGGCAAACCTACTGGAACACAATCAAGAGTGCATTACATGAGATCCGGCAAACTGTTTAAAAATTTGAACTTCCAAAAATGTCTAGAAACGAAAAAGCTGTCATCCGAAGGTTAAGAATAGGACATACCCGATTTACACATGAGTATTTAATGAAATCCGAGCCGAAGCCCAATTGTCAAATCTGCTTAAGTGTATTAACTGTGAAACATATCCTAATCGAGTGTCCCCGGTACGCAAAACACAGAGTGCAACATAAACTTAAGCCAAATATCAAAGACATTTTAAACTCGCCCGATCAAGTCTTTAACCTAATTGGTTTCTTGAAAGACATTCAGTTGTTTAACAGAATATGACCCCTTGTTTTTCTTGTACTTTACCTTAACTTGTATATACCTTAGTGATAAAACTATTGTATTATTTAATCATAGGTTCTAAGCTTATAGAGTAACTGTAGCAATTAGTCATATGTGCTTATTGTAATTATTGTATATATATATTGTATATTATATTGCTTGTGGCCATTGCAGCCGAGACACATTAATTTAAATAAAAAAAAATAAATAAATAAATAAATAAATTCGGTGTCCCGTGACTTTGGTTTATCTGGATTGAAAAAAAAATTGTCGACTACTTCATTAGACCAACACTTATGACGTAATGTTCAACAGATATCTAGCAATTGATGGTCTTTCAAAAATTAAAATTAAAGTGTTTTAAATTTTTTAAAATTTATCTGATTCTGAAAATAAATAATGAATTTATTTAATAATTTTAGGTCATACTGCTATGTGTAGTTATGTATTGTTGAAGATAACAAAATAATCTTTTAAATGAGATATTATTATTTGACCTATGATTTTCTTTAAAATAACCGTACGAAATGGTACCTGTTACGAAATATATTAAATTAAGTTTGATTCTTCTGAAAATAAGGTTTATGAAGGGATTTTAGACGAGCATTGTTTGTTATAAAAAATTCTAAGTCTATTTATGTATATACCATTTTGTAAATCAAATGATATGTATGAACTAAAAAAATATCAATAAAATTATTATTCATGCATAAAAAAGCTAGGAGTATAAAAAATAATTCAAAGGGATGAGTACCTGCTGCTTGCTAGAAGAGGTTTTAGTAGCGTTTCTTCCAGTTTTAAAATGAAAGCGCCTCAAGGCTGAGGTGGCAGTGGTGATAAGGTCGTCGGGAGGTCGAGGAGACTTTGGGGGGCCCGACTGCGAATTCACGGTCATCCTGGGACGAGGACTAGAGGGTGCAGGAGGGCAGTGACTATTCGATGGTGCTGAAGATGATAAGGGATCGCTGTCGTAACGTGACTGGTGACAGTACTGATGCTGAAAAAAAATAGAAGAGGTGATAAATCTACGTAATTGAAACTAATTGTGAATTTATGGAAATCAACACAATGAGTTTAGCATATCAGTTTAAGATTAGTTTACAAATGTTTTATATATGGAATAAAACCTGATTTTTTAATTTACAATTTACAATTAAGTCTGTTTAAAAATAACATAAAACCTCTTATTAATTTTAGGCTCTAATAATTTTAGATTACATTTTTTCTGTATTTTATTACACAATTGTATACGTATATATTATCTGAAGCTTAAAATAGTAATTTAAATATGCGTAGTTTTTTCGCATTTTAAGCAAAACAGTAGTACCGTAAGCAAAAATATATATGACCTCATCGTCCTTTAAATATTGACATTAAATTGGCTATCTAGGAAACTACGGATATTTTCACCTAAAATAACAGCATCTGGTATTTGTAATAATATTTCAGGTTGGTACATTTATGTATTTACCATTTTATTGTATAAACTAGTCTTTTCGGAGTTTGCTACCTATGTAATGTATATACAAACTTAAGTCAATTCATGCTTACCACAAATTATTTAGTTTTTAGATTTTAGAGCTGTAGAACTCTGAAATGTGTAGTTATGTTCTTATTTATTTAGTTAACATATTCTTCTTCTTCTTCTTTTTCTTCTTATATAGACATGCCTTTCTCTGTTTTGTGCAATGTGCCTCCAGTAAGGTGTCTTTCCATCGTTTTAATGATCTTCCTACTGATCGTCTTCCTACTGGGGCCGTTTCTTGCTATCTTTACTACTGTACTTGTTGTCATTTGGTTTATATGTTTTATAAACTACTCTTCTATTTCTTACCCTTGATGTTCATTGATGTCCTTAATGTTCTTTTCCTGACATTTATGTCGTATATCTAGCTCTGTCTTACAGTGTTTTACTCTCTTATCTCTGCTGTTTCTAACATCCTTTTTGTCCTCTCTATGTCAGTTCATGTTTTGGTGACGTATGTTATTATTGGTCTGATGACTATTTTGTAAATTCTGCATGTCATGTCTTTCCCGATATTTTTATTCCACCATATTGTTTCATTCAGGCAGCCTGTGGCTCTATTTGTTGTATTTACTTGATCTTCCACTTATGTTTTAAGCTTTTCGTAACTAGATAATGTGATGCCTAGATTTTAAATCCATCACTTGTTCTATTATCTGACCTTCCATTTCTAATTTACTTCTTCTTCTTATTCTTCTTCTTCCTCTTTGTTAGTAATTCTGCTTTTTTCATTGGCGGATTAATACCTCTATGGAAGGTTGTCACTCCATATTTTGCGCGGTCGTCCGATACTTCTTCTGCTAATTGGTGACTTATCTTTTGCTATTTTGACGACACTGGTCCCCTTTATTGTGCTTATGTGGTTATTCCATTCTTTCTTTTTTTGTTTCCATTCATTTATACACTGCACATTACATTTTCTTTTAATGTCTTCAGTTCTCTTTTAATCTCTATATTCATATTTCATATGTCTTGCAATGCATTTTTCTTGTAATTCTTCTCAGTACTTTCATCTCTGCCGTTTTCAGTAACTTTTTTGCGTTGTGGCTGTATCGGGTCTTATTTCTGATGCATATGGCATTATTGGTCTTACACTGACTTTATAAATTCTTGATTTTATCTCAGTGTTAGTGTGTTTGTTTTGCCATACTTATAGTGTTATTAAGGCATCCTGCCAGTCTATTTGCTTTTTGCACTTGATCTCTAACCTCTTTGTCCAGGTCTCCGTAGCTAGACAGTGTAATTTCCAGGTATTTTATTTCCATTACTTGTTCAATACTGATGCCATCAATTTTTATTTTACATCTGGTTGGTTCTTTGCTGACTAGTATTTTTTTAGTTTTATAAGATGAGATTGCCATATTAAATTCTTTTGTGTCTTATAATAAATCTTAATTATTATAATCTTATTATAAGTCTTATAATAAATTTGTGAACCAGTCTCTGCACACTATCTTCACCTTGGACTATCCATATTGCGTCGTCTGCGTAACAAAGTATTTTTATTTCTTTGTTTTCCATTCTGTTTTCTCTTCCTTTGTTAACGGTTTTGATGATCTAATGCATTGAATCGATTGAATTGATTGAATTGTTTTATTCCGCTGCCTATTTCTGTAGGTTCTGTATGTTTTCAATCTGTTCTGACTTCCATTTTGTCATTTTAGTAGATGTTTTATACCTAATTGTAGAACAAGTAATGAAATTCAATTACCTAGGTGTAGAGATTACTAGTGATAGGGATATAAGAACACAGACCACAAGGCAAGCATCAAAAGCGGCAAGAGTAAGTGGTTGCCTCTAGGAAACCATATGGAGAAACAAATATACAAGCCAGACGAAACAACAAATCAACAATATCGAAATGAAAGTATTAAGATCAATAGCGGGCATATCATTAAGAGAGAGATACACCAACAGAAGTATACGTGAACAGTGCAAAATTCAAAATATTAACATTTGGCGAAAAACAAGAAAAAAAAAACTGGAACGAACATGTAAACCGAATGGGACCAGATAGGTTAGTAAACATCTGTATAAACAACAACCCCTATAGCAGAAGATCCGTTGAAAGGCCGCCAAAAAGATTAAAAGATAATGTACAGTCAACAACGACAGAAACAGAATAAAAGGCAGACAAACAGGACTAATTTTAGTCGAACGAAGAAGACAAAGGTAGATGTTTTCGATTGTTTTTATAATATTTAGGGGAACTTCTTTATTATACAGAAGATGGATTACATCTTTGAGTCTTAATCTGTTAAACGCTTTCTTTAGGTCAATCAGACAGAGAAATGCTGGTCTATTTTACTCTATTCATATCTCAGTAATTTGCTTTATAATTAATATTGCATCTGTACACGAATTTCCACTACGAAAACCCTGTTGTTCATCTGCTAACCTTATCCTCTGATTTATTAGTACTTGTAAAATTTTAGTTGTGAGTTTTAGCGTAGTATTTAACAAGTATATCTCTGTAGTTTTCTGGCTGTCTTGGCTAATTTTATCTTTTTTATTGAATAGTAGAATTAGTTCTCTCGTTGTCCATTCTTCCAGGGTTTTATTGTTTTTTATAATTTTATTAATGAATGTTGTTAATTGCTCCTCTTATTTACATTTTGGTAAATTTGCTGTTATAGCCATGCATTTTGTTTTTTTACGTTGTAAATCATCTTCACTTTGAGAAAGTAGTATTGTATCATCTGCATAGCAGATTATTTTAAGTTGTTTTTTTCTCATTTGGTATCCTTTTTTAGTTCATACTCTTTTTTATTATTTTATCCATAATTAGGTTGAGCAATAGAGACTAACAGATTCTTAGATGAAATAAATCATAATGTGAGAAAAAAATATAGTAAATCTTACATACAGAAACATACATAAATATTACATATACATTAAATTACCTGTTTTCGAGAATTAAACACATATTTTGGCACTTCCATTAGATGAATTTTGGTGAGGTTGACAACCAATGACGTATTGGAAACTCCTATTATACACGATGTTCCAGAAAAAATAGAAATTATTTTAACCAATTTAATTAAACTAGAACCTATTAGAACGACAAGTGCAAACTAAGAAGATCAATAATAAAAAATTAAACTGCTTAAAAATGTTGGTCTTAAAAAAAGTCTTAAAGATCTTTAATGAAATTTATCAGTCGAGTGATATACCCAATGAATGGTTGACCATAACATTTACTTGTCTCCCAAAAAAGAAAAATGCTAGATAATGCACCGACCACCGAACCATAAGCCTCATGTCTCACAAACTTAAAATGTTTTTTAAAGATCATCCATGAACGTATTTACCAAATATTTGATATGAATATTATAGAAACCCAATTTAGATTCCGTAGTGGCGTAGGTACTCGTGAAGCTTTCTCGCATTCAACGTACTAATCTAGAGATGATTGGATGATAATCAAGATATGTACGGCTATTTCATATACATATTACAACAAGCCTTTCGATGAAGTCCGTCACAAAGACCTAATCGACGTCCTCAAAGCAAAACAATTACAATGCACTGACGTTCGAAATAAAAAAAATCTATATGATAAACAGTAGGTACACATACCCATTAATGAACGTATATCAGAAGAGTTCAAAATTAAAAAAACAGTGCAACAGGGGTTTGTATTGTCACCACTACTATTCAATGTATACTCCAAGGAAATCATAAAAAGAGCTTTTGATGGAGAAACAGCAGGAATAAAGGTCAATGGGACCAATTAACAACATTAGATATGAGGACAATACTAACATAAGAGCAGACAACCTCCAAGACCTCCAAAAGGTAATGAACAAGATAGTTGAGTATGAAGAAAAATATGGATTCTCAATAAACATTATTAAAACGAAATTTATGAGGATATCAAAATCCTAAAATAATATTAAAAGCTTATCAATAAACGTGAAAACTTTAGAATTAGTTGAAAATTACAATTATCTTGCCACAATAATTAATCACACAAATGATTACTTAAAAGAAATAAAAGTTCGAATAGAGAAAGCACGAACAAACTTCAATAAAATAAGAAAGGTACTTTGTGGAAGAGAACTGAAATTAGACTTGAGAGTTAGGCAGGCAAGATGTTACATTTTCTCGACTTACTCTGCTTTACGGGATAGAAGCATGGATTTTGTGAAAAAGAATTTTGAGAAGTCTTCAGTAGTATTCAAAAATTATACACCAATGAAATTGTCTAAAGAATTTATTTCTCGAGCAACAGATTTGCTCCAGTTTATCATTGAAGAAAAAAGAAAAAACATATATGCTCCTTAGTATCAAAATAAGTCAACTTTCACATAGTAGTTTTAAAACTATAAAACATATTCACACATAAAGCTTATCATGGTGGTCTAAATGCCAACCATCTCCATGGAGGTAACCCTTGATTTATTTACATTCATTATATACACAGATGTACAAAGAAGCGAATATAGGATCATACAAACGGTGCAATAATATACCAGGAAGCAGTGTAAAAGAGTACATGGAGCAAATCTAAAGAGATATTAAAAAATCATCCAGAGTTGGAAACGGTATCAGATGCAATGCAACCTAAATATCATTCCGAAAATTCATTTACTGTTGTCTTTTTAGCAAGGGACAAATGGGTTTGAATAAAACGAATCTCATAATGGAAAATCAATGCTGGTATGCGGATGACTCTTAACCTGACAGCGTTGGGGCTATAGTATACTAATAAGCTTTATTGAAAGCTCTATCTTCTAAACAGAATATGCTATGGGATATGCCTAAAGCCACTAATAAAACAATCTACAGGTTAATTGACTCCAAATTTAATATTATGTCTTTATGGGCTGTCTCAATTGATTGTGATAAAAATTAAATTTTATAATTGTTGGTTGAAGTTTCTACTTCGACTACAGAAATCGTTTTCAAAAAAGAACAATTTTAAATTAGCAAGGGGCTATTATTATAACCAAATTGTTTGGTGGATGTCCTTTCAGGACAGTGGGTACCATAATAGCTATCTTGATTTTATTCACTACCACCCAAGAGTGCATGCTTATATTAATAACACAATGAACCATGAAGGCTTTCTTCGTATTGGACTACGTTTTCCTGCTATTTTTCTGTGCATAATATTTTGTACGTATTTGTATTTTGCAAGGTTATTATATATTTTATTTTAAAGACTGTGCTGAAAGGACAACTTTAACCTAGGGATAAGCCACAATAGACCTTTTAGCTCGAGTAAAAGGTTCGTTAAGGCATATATATATATATATATATATATATATATATATATATATATATATATATATATATATATATATATAATACAAATAGACTAACTGCTACCCTGCAGCTGCATTCTCCTAGTGTGATAGAAAAAACTGACGCACGGTTTACATACACAGACCAGTTTTATCGACACCACGTAACCTCTTATTGGTCATTTATGTAACGTGGTCGATAAACCTAGCAAATTATTATTATTACTGTCGCACTGGAGCATCCTCTTTTTCGTCTTTTATTGGTTCACTCTCCTAAGAGAGTGACATCTTATCTTGACAGCTCGGATCATGGTTCTCCATCTATCTCCATCCTGGCCTTTCAGTGGAAATTCATGTGAATTCTTGTGAATGTTTGAGATTTTTGTTGCTTTCGTTTGATTTATTTTACTTTGGACGATTAGTTTTTCAAGCCGTGTTTTTTTTCCTGCTAATTAGCCAACGCAATATATCAGTCCAGTAGGACGATTATTTTTTTGCTACTCATGTAATTGCATTTCCTGTAAACAACCAACCAACATTTTTCTGTAAATACACATTGCGAAGGCATTTTTTTCAGTTGGCAAACTTTAACATTCATGTATCAGATGCATAAGGTGTATAAGGAAAGATTATTGTGTTTATTAGTTTCAGATTATTTTCGTTGGAATATCGACCATTTCAAAATCAGTATTCTTTCTGTTGTTGGAAAGGTGGCAGTCCATTATCATAACTTAAGTGTTTTTTTTTGTTTAACATAAGATCAAATTTCTTAATCTTTTTGTCATGCTTCCTCATTATTTGGATTAGTTTCTCTTTTTGCTGAACCAAAAAATACATTGTTCATCTTTACTTTTCCGAAACTATATTGATTATTATTATATTTCTATATACAGATTGAACGAAATAAATTCGGAACATAGGAATATAATGTATTTCGGCTCAATTCTGCTGTAGGTGGTTGGCCAACAAAATATTGTCAAATAATTATATTATAAAAATCCAATACTTCAGCGGGCTGCTGGATTCTGAACTCATAAAAATTGAAAGCTACACATAAATCTACGATTTATGCTGTCAAACCAGTTATAGTCCAGGAAATGAATCATTTCAGCTCGCATTTTTTTCGTGCTCCCTGGATTGACTTGAAATTTAACAGAAGGTAGGTAATAGCCTAAGGATCAAAATCTATATCGAACCAAAGTGCGCCAAAGCCTAGGGGGTGGTTGCCACCCCATCTCCACGGTGAAAATTTTTTTTACGTTTTAACTACAGGTTTCCATTAAAAAAGTGATTCTAAACAAAAAATGTGCTATACATTTTTTTTATAAAATGATATTTTTTAAGTTATCTGCGATTGAAAGTAATAACTTTTAGACGAAAAAATCCACGTATTTAATCGATTTTTCGCGAATAATTCGAAAATGGTGCATTTTATCAAAAAAATTGTAGAGAACAAATTAGTAACTTTTAAAAAGACAAATAAAATTCATTTTTTAAAAATGTTTTTGCGGTATAACAGGAACCGAAATACGGCCTATCAATGTTCAGCGGTTTTCTTCAAATGCCAAATTTGAAAGATTCAAAATCAAATATCGGGAAAATGATGCATTTTTGGAAGAAAACTCACAAAACCTTTTTTAAAGAGCATAAATAGACCTATCATAAAAAAGACTCTAGCTCAAAAATTGAGCGAGTTATGATAAAAATAAGGTCAATACCTCATTTTTTACGAAAAAATCGAAACAACACCCTAACCTCCTCCATAATTAAAATCGATCTTTACCCTTCTAAAATCCCCTTTGTACATGTATTGTTAATACGTCTAAGAAGTTTGACCCATTTAAAATGCTTTGTGTTAGAAAAAGTACAGCTTAAAGCGAGAAACGATTTACAATTTCATATTTTTTACCCTTCTTTTTTTAAATATACCCGAAAATACTGAATATATGAAAAAAAATACAAATTACCAAATTGTAGCTTTTTTAATGACTAAAATTATACTTCATTTAGATTTGTTGTACAATGAATATTTGGCGAGATATAGCCGTTTAAAGCATCGATTTACGATCAAGCACCATCTTTTTTGAGCCCTTTAAACTCACCCCATTTAAAAATCAAGGGTTCCAAAAAGATTTAATTCACAGATCCTTGTAGCTCTTAAAAACCTCTACAAATCGTTTTTGAAGAAACACTCTATCGTTAAAAGTTAAAAGAAATACGTTAAAAAAACCAGTGAATTTTTTTCCGGAAAATTCTATTAGTATAGTACAGTACATTTCGGAGCATAATAATCTACAAAACCGGTATATTAGCTAGTGGGGCGTTATACATTCGAAATTTTAAGCGTTCTTATTTTGAAATCCCATACAACAGAATAAAACATCTGCTCATATGTCTATGGCTTGGCAATGAAAATATTAGAGCAACAGATTGGGGATGGTATTCCAAAGATGGTTTGTTATTACCCGTACGCATGAACAAACAACCTGCACTCGATGAACTTTTAAAAATTATTTTTTGGCAATACAAAAAAGTATGCGGTGTTTCATGTGGGTGCAGAAAAGTTGGTTTATACTGTAACTCTACTTGTTCTGGGTGCTCAGGTGAAGGGTGCAATAATAGTCCACCAATAATTAAAGATGAGGATGACATAGACCACGATGAAGATGTAATTGATGACGAATAAAATTAATATTATAATTGTTTTACCTATAAATGTAAATATTTTCTACTATTTATGTAAATGTATAAGAATATATGGTGCCTTTTTATGTTGATATTTTTTTTTGTATTTAATTCTACTTTTTTCAATGTATATCTTATAAATTAGTTTATAAAAACTGCAATGTTGTAAAGGATGATTTTCAAAAGTTGAAAAGTTGCAAAATTTTGGCAAAAAATTGTTTTCACCTATAGCACTCATAACAAATGATTTTTAAGGATTGAAAATGTATGAATTTGTATTTTAAAGTATAAAAAAATCAATATTTAACTAATCCAAACCAAATTTCACTCATCTTAAGATTTATAATATTATTTTACAATTTTTGAAAATTGGGGGTTGTTTTCATCCCTAAGAACAATCAGGGTTCATCGGCATGACATAAACTATAAAGCAGAGGGTGAGTGGAGCTTAAGTCCAAATTTTTATGCAAATCGTTCCAAGGTGAAATAATTTGCTTCGCATTACTAATTTTTTTATATTAATCCCTAATAAGGGTCGCTTTTTAAGGGTTGAAATATGATGGAACTTTACTCAAAAGCACGAAACTATCATTATTTAATTACCTCAAACCAAATTTTACCCATATTCAGGTTTAATATGTTATTTTATAATTTTTGACAATTACGGGTAGTTTTCACCACTTAGAACAATCAGGATTCGTCGGCATGACATAAACTATAAAGCAGCGGGTGAATTGAGCTTAAATCCAAATTTTTATCCAAATCGATCCAAGGCGAAATCATTTTTTTAGAATTAGTAATTTTTTTACATTAATCTCTAACGAGGGTTGTTCTTTATGGGTTGAAATATAATGGAACTCTATTCAAAAGTATAAAATAATCATTATTTAACTAATTCAAACCAAATCTTACCCATATTCAGGTTTAATATGTTATTTTATAATTTTTGACAATTAGGGGTAGTTTTCCCTAAAACCCTTCATCGCACTTCGGTTCGATATAGATTTTGATCCTTGGGCTATCACCTACCTTCTGTTAAAATTTCAACTGGATACATGCAGGACGAAAAAATTGCGAGGTTTTAACTTTTTTCGAGATTCATTTCCTGAACTATTATCGTTTTCTTAGACAAACCCGTCTTACGCAAACAACATTGTTGTGAGACAGATAGTTGAACGATATTTTATACAATGTCTATACCCAGGTTTGGATTTATTTTTGTCCAAGTTTTATATTGGTCCACTATTTCAAATGCAGTTCAAACAGACATGTATTAAATTGTATGTTCCGTTTTAATTTGGTTCAATCTGTATACCTAACATATGTATATTCTAATATATTTTTAATGATTTGCTTATCATATAAAGACGTTTCTTTGTGTTAAAGGTGTCTATTAATATAAAATATTCACTGAAAACTTGTTTACCAACAATTACAGTAAATTGCTGACGAATCAAATTCAATAATGAAAAGAAGGACACTGACATACACAGCCGTATAATTAAAAATGAAAAAATCAAATTATTATTAATAAAAAGACTGTGTTTAACAATAGCAAGATAAACAGGAAATAATTTTTTTCTGTTTCTACTGTACTTTTGTATATTATTTTTGGCGATACTAGGAAACTCGTTCATATTAGTGGTCAAAATCCTACACTTTAATTAAAACATATATATTGAATATTATATCCACTTCTAAATTTAAAAATTGAAAATTTAACTTACTAAGAAAACAGGAATAAACGTATCAAATGTATGAATTTTTTTATAAAACACTTTCTAGTTTTGTATGGTTGTTAATTCTTAGAATTATTAAAATGTAAAAATAAAAATAATTTAATTATTTAACCTACTAAGTAGAGTATTTCCTGCTTTCAAATATAATTTATGTTGTTCTATTTAATACTGACATTTTTTAGACATCGATCCGTTAAGAAAATATGAGAGAAAACTTATTGATCCTTTGGTACAATGCCAAATAAGTAACAACCGGTTTTTATTAATATTACTTTGGTATTTTTTTAGGGAAATAAGGTTTCTCTTTTCATTTCAGCTAAACAGAAGTTACATGTTGACAAAACCTATTTTTGAAAGTCATATTTCATAAAAGTTATCTTTAATTTATTGGTAAACAATATACAGTGTGTCCGTAAAGTAAGGAATACATTCGATATTTCCTAAATGAAAAGCCTTTTTAAAAAATCTAAAAAACGCTTTTTAAGTTTAATAATATTCAACATTTTACAATAACATTTCATTATAAAAGGTGATGCATATTAAAGTGATGACGTTATCGGCTCTTTTTTTTAATGGAATACCCTGTATTTCAGAACGTTTTTAGGTTGACAAAAATGAGCTGATTTCGGAAAAGTATAATACAGGGGATCTAATGGATTTAAATTACGAGATATGCGCTTAGAAAATTAATTTTTATTCATGTATTTATTCAATAATATTAATGAATTAAAGATAAATTATAATAAATAATTTCAAAGTAATCCAGTAGTTAATACATGACTTTATCTTAAATGTTCGAATCGTAGCGAATGCTGTATTTGACAGTAACCCAAACGTTGTACAAAATCTTGTAGAACCTTGTTTATGGTTTTTTGAGAAATATTGTTTATTTCTTTACGAATTTATGTTTTTAAGTCTTTAATATTTGCAGGTCTCGTTTTATAAACAATTCTTCAAATTACCCCACATAAAATAATCCAAAGAACTGTGGTCTGGTGACCTCGCTGGTCATTCAATAGGTCCACGTCTTTCAATCCACCTGTTCGGAAAAATTTTATTTAGGTACCTTCGAACATTTACAGCATAATGCGGAGGCGCATTATGCTGTTGAAGCCATAAACCTTCATCAAAACCTGCAGGATTAATTCTACTGGGGAATAAATTAACTAAACCTTTAATCATTACCTTCGAAAAAGTAGCGTCCGATGATTTTATTTCTTACCTCTGGTAATCATCCTCGTTTAATTCCTGTACAATCCTGTGCATCTAAAGGGGAGCCATTTTTTAAGTTTTATTACTTTGTGTACCGTTGTTTTGCAAACATCGAGATCACGACTAACCTTACGAACAGAAGTGTGTGCATCTTCTTCAAAATCAAGTAGAACATCTAATGTTAAATCATAATTTACAGAGGAATGACCTGATTTGTGTTTTTTGGATATTTATCATTAAATAAATTACACACTTCCATTTGATTTCGCGATTTGTCTCCATACCCAATTATCATGATAATTTCAATTCTTTGCTTTACATCAAATTCATTTCTACTTCAAATTAGTTCTAAGCAATAATACAGAACATTCTCGAATTAATACAATTGTACTACTTAGAGTAGTTTTTGTGCAATTGATAATAACTATTTATTTTCTAAGAGCATATCTTTCAGATTATATCCAATAGACCCCGAGTATTATAATATTTTTCGTGCTCCAATAAGTGATTAAAATATAACTGACAACTGATTTTTTGATACAGATAGACCCATCTAAAAAAATGTAGTTTAAGAAGGCCACGAAATCACTTATTTATACCGATAGTGAATAGCGTAATCACCATGCTTAATGACATAAAATTTATTTCTTGACAAGGTTAATGAGTAAATATGTTAGGCGCATATTTTTAAGAGATATTTTTTTTGAAAATTAAGTAAAAGTGGTAGTCTAAACATTCCTGTATAAATGTAAAAGTAAACAGCCAGTCACAGAATAGTGTGCACTGCAAAATGAGTACCTATACACAATGTTAAAAACACACAGTAGAAATGATTCAATTATATTTTAATTCAATTATCTGTTTTTTATCGACGAAATAATAAGTAGAAATATTGAAATCCCATCTTCGACTAGAGACAATTTTTGTATATATATAATATATATATATATAATATATATATATATATATATATATATATATATTATATTATATATATATATATATATATATATATATATATATATATATATATATATATATATATATATATATATATATATATATATATATATATATATTTCCTTGGCTTGGACAATTGTCATTCAGCCAGTTTCCATCAACATAAGTTTTTTAAAAGAATTTAAATATGTCAATTAGTGAAACATGATTAATATAATAATAATAACAGCTAAGCTAATGTAATTACTATGTTAATAAATACTATATCATACCTAAAAAATAAAAATAAATATATCTACCTACTATGTTAATAACTATAAATATGGTAATACATATTTTTTTTTTGTTTTTTTTTTTCACTACGTTAGGACATAAACCCGATTGAACATCTCGGAGGTTTAGATCCTCTTAGTGATTGTTTTAGTATATTTTTATTTTATTTTTTCTTATTTTGTTCGTAATTTTTTAATTTACTTTTATAATCATCTTTTTTTTCTTTTTAAATCTATTTTTTTAAGTATCTTTTATATTCTTTTTATTTTTTTTTTTGAACTTTTTTTTTAATAATTTTTTATTATTTTTTTCATGATTTTTTTCTAAACATAGGTTACAAATCTTACTAATTACAGGCATACTTTACTATCAGACAAAAAGGTTATCAAGCAGTTATACATTTTCTTCTGATTGAGTGATAGTAGAAAGAAAATGGGGGATGTTCTTTCCTTCTTTTAATTAGGTTGTTGGTGGGTTGTTTATACTTTTGACATTCAAAAAAAATATGGTTTAAGTCACTTTTAATCTGACATTCTTGACAAATATCCGAATCTAATATATTTATTTTAAATAAATGTACAGGATAACATGCATGGCCAAATCTAAGTCTACTGATGGTAGTTATGTATTTGCGAGGGAGGACGAAATTCTTATACCAAGGTTGTTTTGGAATAATTGGTTGTATCAAACTGTATTGTGTTGTTGAAATACTACAGTACTTTTTCTATTGTTCTCTCCAGTTGTTCATTTGTTTAGTTCTTGAACAAGCAAAAGCATCTATAATGCAAGGTTGATAGTTGGTAAGTGTTCCATAAACGATGAAATTTTTTTGCTAACTAGTCCACGTGTTCATTATATGTAAGTCCTAAATGTGCTTTGATCCAGATCAATTGTATTTTTTGGGTGTATCTATTAATTTCAAATAGGCAATTTTTAATTAAAAAAATGTATGGATTAGAAGTACTACAGGGTAGTTGCGGTTTTTAAATAGCTGTAAGTACAGATAATAAATCAGATAAAATTACTGCTGAAATATACGATGCCAATTTAAAATAATTTAAAGCCTTATATATGGCCACAGCCTCAGCACTAAAAATAGAGAAATTTGTGGGCAGCTTAAACATTTCTCCTATAAATTTATCTGGAATATAAAAGGCACAACCAGAACCCTTTGAACTATTAAATGCGTCTGTATACATACAAACAAATTTTGGCCAATTTGTCAGATAGTTGTTTAAAACAATACGACTTATTAAAGGGTTCTCATGATAACTAGGTTGTATCCTGTATATGTACTTGATCCAGTAACTCAAAGAAATCTTTAAAATGTACTACTTTGTTTGCAACTATAAAATCAGTATCTTTATTTGTAGTTGTGTTGTAGCAACAAACTTTAAAAAGAAATTTTTGACTGAGATATTCTCTTCTAAATTTACTGGGCGGTTCCATTGTCTTAACATAAAGTGGTTCAATAGGGGTAGATCCCATAGCACCAATGCAACACAGCAAAACTGTGTTTATAAAAACATCTATACGACGTAAAATATTGTTACTAGCGGAGCCGTAAAGTACGTAAAGTATAAATTCATTATAAAGAAATACAATGTTAATCAAAATGCAATAATTAAACATAAATGTAAAATAATAATAAAAATGTTAATTAAAAATAAATTTTGTATTATATTAACCCTTATCCGGGCTACACATTTTACTTACATAACCAGGCAACTCGGCCCCGTTGGGCCCACCACTCTTCTTGAAAATATTATTCATATATATTTCTAATTTTTTTTTATTTTTTATTAAAGTTAAATTTAAATTCTCTAGATTGACAAACAAGGTGCTACTATAGTTTGCGGTCTACCTCGAGGGTGCGTTCTACCAGAAGGATTTACACAAAATAATCAAATGCAAGAAAAATTTTGTAGAAAAAATATTTATTCATAAGTAATTAACATTTGGAGCCAACTAAAGACTTAATTAATATTATTAAATAAAAAATTTTGTAAATCAACCAGGCCGTTTGTTGCCGCTCATGTATAAAGTACCGACAAAAACAATCTTTACAAAATGAATAAAACGCATAAGTTAGAAGAATATTTTTATTTTACTTTTAAAAATTAATACTTTGTCATATCAATTTACTATTTTAGTAAAAAAAATATATAAAAATAAAAAAATATATAGATTAGTCATTTATGTTTCTTTATTAAAATACTTACATTTTTTATTGACTTTTATTTATTTTTTACATTAAATTACTTAACTTTTTTAATTATACAGTGATCGTTACACACATTTCTACTGCATATTTCACAAATTTGTTTTTGTTTCCTGTCCTTTTTTGTTGGACATATGTGACACCTTTTTACTTGTTAAAACTGAAGGTTTTTCTAGTTTTTGCTAATTATTGTGTGGTTTAACTTCCTGTAAGCATTTTTCAATAAACTGTTTTGTTTCCCATTGTAGTTCCCTTGATTTTCTTCTTAAAATTGGAGGCAACAAGGCAACACTAGTTGTTCTGCTGTCGTTCTAAGAAATAATTTTCGCTTTTCATATTTGTTTTTGTTCGATATAGAATATTAATTTGTCCAAGTAATAAATGAGGCTACCCGAGCCACGTCTGAAATATTCATAAAAAATTGAAAAGGCCAACAGTTAGTTTGCCTTTTGCACATATATTTATTAACCATCTGGCCTAGCGTATCAACACCATATTTTGTATTATTATAATAGAGTATAATATCTAGTTTTTTGTCAACATAATCTGCACAGTAAGCATTGTGATGCATGATAGACAGGACAAGGACACTTCTTGGTTTTTTTCGGAAAGTAGGAAACAAGAGATGCTTTTTGATTAAATCCAAAAAGTGAAGATTTGTGGACTTACCCACAAGAGGTAAATTTGCCATTAAGTCATGTGCAAGAGCAAGATCAGTCAAATAGTTATCGCAAGTCACATTCAAGAAATTATAATAAGGTTCAACGAGTTGCTTTACAACTTGAGATACAAGACCTCTGACTACTGTATTATCGTTTTTGCTGTATCTGGTATTCAACCTTAAGGGAAA
This sequence comes from Diabrotica balteata, assembly GCA_918026665.1. NCBI lineage: Eukaryota > Metazoa > Arthropoda > Insecta > Coleoptera > Chrysomelidae > Diabrotica > Diabrotica balteata. The sequence goes on from OU898280.1 coordinate 64,283,050, forward strand.
TATGTTTCCGAGTCCCACCATACAGGCCCACCATATTTTGATGCGATACTTATCTGGCTTTGAAGATATATACTGCTTAGAAGCACACCTACCTTCATACGGAACAAGTTACTCATCTACCGGTATGTTTGTTACTGGGAAAAATTATTTCTAAAAGTTTTGGTTGACTTAATTTCACACATCACGTACTGCTGCTGATTTGACGTTCCTTCTTCGTTCAAACTTCGTATCCTTATCTTTAAATCGAACAAAGCAAATTTTTAAATTGTTTGAACCCCATGGTAGCTTTAAATATAATAGGTCCATAAAACTTACTCCAAAATATATCTACATTATAGATGTTGGCTTTCAGGTTCCCTGCAGTTATACTCTGTTTTTTAACTAAGAGGAGTAAACCAAAAAGACAGATTCACACTCAAGAAAGTTACTAGAAAAGTCACCAAATACATCTTCTTTTTTTGTTGTATATCTCGACCTTGCGGTAATCGAGTAATCAATATTGGACAACCTCACACGTCAATTTTAACCTAACTTCGTTCATTTATGTTTGAATAATAAAATAATTTTTTTCAATTCACTTCCAATATATATTACAATTATTACAATAAAAAATGACGTTTTTCACGTTTGGTCTTATGTATATATATTTAAATATCGGGTGATCCAGTTATATAGATCTCTTAAGTCTATGGTATTTAATTATAATTTAGAGAATATTTTGACCGGGAGAGTCAATAATGTTACAGATCTAACCAGACACTTTGTATAAATAAGTGTGTACTTACAATTGCTTTAATGCTGGATTCTTGTTTAATTTTGACAGTGAGTTTGTCCCATTTATTATCAACAAATAAAATTTACAAAAAAATACTGTGATGATCTACAACCAGGAAGAACAAAACCAACTGTATCATACAATCAAACTAAAACACAACATTACTTTAATAATGTTCTTTTATTGTGATGAAAACAAAATGGAAATGCTTCTTAACAAGTATACACTAAATTTAAAAGATAGTTGCCATTTTTGTTATGATAATTAGATATAAATAACATACATTTATAAATTTATAAACACTTTAAACTATATTTAATATAAATATCATCTAGAAAAATATCACATTAAATACTATTCGCATATCACCAAGTCTAAGTTATTACAAACAACTTAAACAGTCAGAAATCGATTTATATATTAGAGAAAAATAAGGAATTGGAGAAATAAATGTAGATTTATGGGCATCGAAGTGGAACAAGAAACTCTGTATACATTGTTGTTTGCAGATGATCAGGTGGTGGTTGCAACCGATGAGGAAGATATAAATTATATGAATCGAAAATTATTTGAGGAATATGCCAAATGGGGGCTTACTGTAAACATAAGCAAAACAGAATATCTAAAAATTGGAGGAAATACCACAGAACTGAGGCTTAAAAACGCAGTCATAAAAGGCTGCAACCAGTATAAATATCTAGGAAGCATCATATCAGCAGATGGCAGAGTTAAGATAGATGTACAAAACCGAATAACCCAAGGGAAAAAATGCATCCGAATACTGAATTCATTAATATTGTTCTGAAGCTATTTTCTTGTGGCATTGTAAATTAATTACTATTTATAACTGGGAATAAGCCACATTAAAGATAAAAATACATTTATTGACGTTTCAATTTCCAATTCGGAAATCGTTCTCAAAATACAAATAGTAAATGTATTTTTATCTTTAATGTGGCTTATTCCCAGTTATAAATAGTAACTGAATTCATTACTGTGGTCTAATAAAATAAAGATGCATACCAAACTTCGCGTATACAGAGCAATTGTAGAACCAATTACCACATATGGTGCCGAATGTTGGACGATGACAAAGAATGAACGAGATAAATTAGACGTTGTGGAAATTGATTATCTTAGAAGGTCATGTCGAGTATCGAGAATGGAAAGAATCAGGAATGAAGAAATACGAAATCGAACAGGAATTAGAGATACTCTCTCAGATAGAATACAAGGAAGGCAATTACAATGGTATGGTCACGTGATGAGAATGGAGGAGGAGCGGTGGCCAAAGAAAGCCTTAATGTATGTTCCGCCAGAAAGAAGGAAAAGGGGAAGACCACCAAATTCCTGGAGAAGAGAAATTACAAAAACAATGCAATCTAGAGGCTTAGAAGAGGGAGATTGGAGAGATAGGAAAAGATGGAGGCTGAAATGCGGGAAGCGGCAATCGCCGTAGGACCCCCGTTATATGATGATGATGAGAAAAATAATAATAAATAAATAAATTTCACAAATGTCATTAGTGTCAATATGTCATAATTTAGTGGAGTAAACTTACCTGCGGTGGGACCAATTGCAAACAAGCATTACGGCGCGGAAAATTTGAATTACTCCTCCTGGTTAAAAAGCAGACCATGTAGTAGTTTAATAAAGGCATATAGCTCTGTAGAGTCGCAATATTTCCAGTTCTCTATCCCCAGAATTTTTTCGGTTTTTTTATTTGTACACTTCAATATTTCGTTCACAATTTTTTCGTCCACAAACAAGCAAAAGGAATCAACAGAATCATTTAAACTTTGAACAGGGGCCAACATTACTTTGTGCACTTTGCTTTTTATTATGTCGCAAGATCGCACACGTCCTGTCGGTTGTTGTTGACTCTTCCAGTTAATTCCATTCTTAGTTTCAAAAACTACACACTCTGAAATCTGAAAAATTGTAGCTACAAATTCTTTTTCATTATCATACTTTGTGCCCTTTGCTTTTTATTATGTCGCAGGATCGCACACGTCCTGTCGATTGTGGTTGACTCTTCCAGTTAATTCCATCCTTAGTTTCAAAAACTACACACTCTGAAATCTGAATCATGTCGCTACACATCCTTTTTCATTATCACTTAATACTACATGCTGGTCATTCTCTTCACTTGCTTCCGAAATATGATTTTTGAATTTCAGAGTCACTTTCAATGCCACCTACTTTAGAAGATTCTTTGTCATCGGAATCCCATAAATTATTAGCAATATCTTGCAGTTCTTGCGTAAAAGATGGATAGACGACGTAGAAAGGGACCTTAAAACCATGAACATCAGACAGTGGCGAAGAAAAGTATCCGTTATTGCAAAATTGAAGAACATTGTTAAGCAGGCCAAGACTCACAAAGGGTTGTAACACCATTAGAAGAAGTTGAAGAAGATCTTGCAGTTCTGCAGCTAGTAATAGTTTTTAGACATTTTATTCACACTATCTACTTTCACTGTAATGTAATATAATTTTAGGTGCTTAGTTGTCGACACTAACATCGATATCAAACGACTGATAGCAGCTTCATTATTTATCTCAAAATATATAATTATCTATCTTACTATATTGTTGCATTCCAACAGTGATATCAGTTTTTAAAATTAATTTAAAGTAGATATAACACCTATTATAAGCATCTCTTTGATGTTCACATCAAAGAGATGTTTACATTGTTTGTGATACGTTTACACTTTATTATTGGATTTTCGGAATCAAAAAAGTCATTTAGATAATTCACAAAAACATTAGCTGACTGCCAAATTAACTTCTGTAACAAAGATTTAGGCTTTAGGTATAAATACAAATAGAGTCCGATGAGTCCTTTACATGACAAAATTCTTTCGACACAATAATTTCAAAAATAATAATGAATATTTTCAATAGTTCATGACTATGTTGAAGGAGACATACTTCTAAACAAATTTAGTGATGCATAAAATTGAATAATAAATTATTTATCAGTTTATAATTTTAGAATTTGCGTCTTGAGCCCGTTGAACCCACCTTGCCCGGATAAGAGTTGAACAAATGTAAAAATTACAAAAATATTTTTAAAGAAAAAAATTAATATTTTTTTATTTCAAAGAACTTAAATGTGTTAAAAAATATATTCAGTAATAAGCACATATTAAATTTCATTAACCTACATTATAGTAATAACGCGGGTTATATTACATTGACCACTAGAATCCAGTATATTCTGCCACGCAGAGTTCAATAAGAGGTTACTGCGTGTCAGCACCGAACATTCTGGAATCTTACAACACTAATTGCGACGCACTGGAACAGCAAATTTAGCAAGATTATTAATTGTAAATAAAGCGTCGCAAAACCAACTTTTTTGGTATGAATACGATTGTAGTTTTTAACTAAAATCTTTGCTAGTGTATAACAAATTTTTTAGTGTTTCTGCTTTTTAAGAGTGATTTTTAAATGAACATTCATTCGAGAGCAGTATTTTCTTTATGAGAGGTCTCTTTGTAGAAGGTAATCGTATGGTGTCATCTCTTTTATTAAGACAATTTGGCCTTTTTTCTATTTCTATGGCTTCTCGGATAATTCTTGGTCTATAGAAGCGGATAAGCACTGTGGCTATGGAGTTTTCAAAATCAATTTTGTGACCTGTGTGAAGATGGTGTTGGCTGAAAACTAAAATTGAGTCAGATTTGCGAACAGAGATGGAATGTTCATAAATCCTATTCTGAATTCTACGATTTGTTTGGCCTATACAACGCCTATATAAACTCCGTGCTGTTCATTTGAAATTTTGTCTTTGATTGATCGGACAAGAGATGAAAGTTTTTGTTGGGGGTAAATATTGTTTTTGTTCCTCTTGGTTTAAGATTTTTTTTCGATTTTGTCAGTGACACCTTTGATATAATGAAGAAAAGCTTTCGTATGATAAGGGTCTGAGTTTTTAATTGAGATTGAGTGATTGATGTCTGTGGATGCTCCTATTGATGTGATTTTCGCAGTATTAGTTTTGGATGAGGGATTGTTTTACACAAGAAAGCTCCGCGGGTCTACTTGCAACACCGAAAAGTCGTATTGATCTGGAGACATTGGTATTATTAACTGAATTAATTTGTGAAGGTGGATGGCGAGAGCTGGCATGCAAGTAACGATTGGTATGTGCGGATTTTTGATAAACAGCGTAATGAAAACCTTGGGATTGGTTTTTCTTTATGAAATCATCGAGAAACGGTAGGGATGAATCAGTTTCCATATCCATCGTGAACTAGGTACTAGGATGTATACCATTTAGATTGAGTTAAAAAGACACTAAAGCATCCCTGCCATGGGTTCAAATGACAAATGTATCGCTTACATATCGTAGCCAACATGTGGGCTTGAGCATTTTATATGGCAATTTACTATTATCTTTGGGAGATATTGGCAATTGCTAAAGATAGGGGGGAGCCCATTGGGGTACAATTTACTTGTCTGTAGAATTGATTTTGGAAGATAAAATAGGTGTTGGACATACAATGTTTAATGAGAGATAAGTGGTCGTGTTGGATACTGTATTTAGTTTTCAGAATGTTTCAGAGAGTTTCATCTATATTGGTAAAGAATGAGACAACATCGAAACTTACTAGAATGTCTGACGGTGATATAGGGTATTGTTTAAGAAGTTAGATAAAATGAATAGACTTTTTGACGAAGTATTAAGCATTTTCGGTAAAAGGTTGTAGAGTTTTGGCGAAATACTTGGCCAATGGTCGTGTAGGGTAGTTGTATGCACTGACACTGGGACGTAGAGGAATATCGGATTTGTGAATTTTGGGAAGGCCATATATTCGAGGTGTTCTTGAAAACTTTTTACGACGAATTAGAGATTATTGATGTCAACAATAGGAGAGGTTTTATTGATAATGGCTTTCGTTGTTTTCTCCAGATCGGTTATTGGATTATTAGAAATTGGTTTGTAGTTTGGAGTACTAACGAGATTTAAGAGTTTATTAATGTAAGAAGAAGTGTTTAGGATGACGGTGTCGTTTATTTTACGGTGGGAAGAATGACCAGATTTGGATTTGACTAAAGTTCTTTCAGGGCTTTTTTCTCGGATTGGCTAATGTTTGAGAGATGATTGTCTTAATTAGAATGTGACGTGGAGTAACAGAGTAATTGAAACTTTTTGCTAAAGCTTGAGTGGCAGTGGTCGAAATAGGGGTATCAGAAAAGTTATGAACACTCCAAAGTTGAGGTTTTTGAAATTTGTTTGGAAACGACATGCAATAATTTGCACTTCTGAGTTTTACTCTTAGATTCGAAAGTGTTTAGGGCTGATTGTGTATTGATTCGGTCAAAACTGTCCCATAATATAGGATGTACATTGAAAAAATGAATAGATAACCAGATATTGAAAATGTTTCTATTTGTGACATCTAGTTTTTGTCTTGTGGAATGAATACCTTCACGGAGAAGCGCAAAACTGGCCTTCCTAAGAATTTGGAAGATAGAAGAAGCAGAAGTATGGTGTTTGTATTTCAGAAATTCGGGAATGACTTTATGGTCTCGACAGGCTTTAACGAAAGTTAAATCATAAAAAAGACGATTATTACGTAGTAGTAGGTTGCTATATAATTTGTGAGCTGGTAAAATTCCTTTCCGTAGAGGCTCCATGGCAGGGATGCTTTGGTGTCTTTTCAATTCCATCTGAATGGTATACATCCGTCACCATCGACGGTATAAATAAACCGTTCCCTGTTTCCAGTGGTAGTAGTAAAGTAAATAGTGAAAAGTGTAGTAGTGTCTAGGGGCTCGGGAGACTAAGACCTCGGAAGCCCTGAAGAAGACATTAAAGAGGATGTCGAAAGCTCGGTTCAATGGATATCGATGCGGTTTAACCCGAAAGACTGGTGAGTTTAATATTAATTTTTTTAATAGTATTAATCTTAGCTCTAGGTTTAATTGTACTAACCGCCGAAATTTTTTTCGAACATATAGAATTGACCGAGATAGTTTTAAAATACCAATATTTTTGTACTAATTTATAAATATTAATGATTTTGTTTTTGAATAATGACATGTAATTTAGATATTTAAAATTGAGGCAGTTATGAGTTCTAAACTTCAAACGGATCGACCAAATAGTTTATAAGGTATTCAATTCGTTTATCTCTGAGATCGATTATTTAAACAACTGTGCTTGCAGAAAAAACCCTATAGAGGTATTCTCTAATCTCAATCTCAATCGATTCTCCGAGTAAATCAAATGTATTATCAAAAATAGGTTAAAAAAGGCCGACTTTTAAGCTTACAAATATTTATAATAACTTTGAATTTTTTTATGCCATACACTTGTATGTAGGCTTAATGAAAAGTATGTAAGTGTATGTAGGATTTCAACCAATAACTAACAAATCGTTCACGCTGCGCTGGTTACTATACTACTACCGTATAAATAAGTGATCTCACAGCCTTCCAAATTATGTTATCTGGTAGTAAAATTTTTATATAGTGTACACCTACATTGTATCTGTATTTCTCCCGATCCGATATCAAACTGAAGGTATTATTGCATAGTGCCTATACTGCAGTGGGAACCCCGATCAGATAACGACCGATATCGGCCGACGTCGGACTGAGTAGCTTCTTCTATCAAACTTGTTTGGTTTCATTCCGATTTTTTGTCCGACGAGAGCAAAATGGCAAAAATGGACAAAGAACTTTTAATTTATCTGGTGAGAAATGAGCCTTGTTGATGGGATCACAGGCTCAAAACATACCACAATCAGGACATTAAAGCCAATTTATGGGAGTCAATTGGGAAGGAATTATTAGTAAAAAGTAAATATACAATATGTTGATACTTTTTATTGTAGATTATAACATGAAAATAGTAATTACTATAATTCCTTGTTTACGTAATACTTAATACTTTAGCGTAATACTTTAGCAGTAATTGTTAATATTTGTACTAAATGCGTTCGTTTTGCCATGGAATAGCGCCTATTACATCGAAATTGATTTGAAATTGCTTCTCACTACTTTTGCCTCATTTAAAGGCATGTTGAACGTTCTTGATGAACTATTTCTTGGAATGGTGATTCATTCGGTAATTTCGCCGAACTGAAAAGGTCACCGCCCTCACGGTTAATAATAAGGTTGTACAGCAACCAAATACTTTTCACAATACGTTCAGCTTTGTCAATTTCGGTTTCTATTAACTTTTCCAGTAAACGCCATTTAGCACTCATAATACCAAAAGCGCATTTTACGCATCTTCTAGCCCCAATAGTCTGTAGTTGAAAACCCTCTTTTCATGTGAAAGATTTCGTTTTGAGAAAGGTTTCATAATATATTATGGATTTAGAGAAGTAGCATCGTCTCCAAGCCTAACAAATGGCATGTTAGTGGCTATTCCTTTGGCAAAGGTTGTGGTAAAGTATTATGGCAGTTTTCTTAAAGTGTAGACAAAGAAAAAATAGTAAAAGTTTGTCCGTCATGTTGCGTTCCATATCCACCGACATCCACAAAAAGCTCCACATCCACAGCTTGTAGCACAACCGAAAAATACTTTTTATAGTTAAAATAAGTAGTTGCACTTTTTTTAGCATTTAATACGGATGTGATTGCCATCAATACATCTAATGGCATACATGAAATTCCACCGTTCGTTGAATCCGACAGCTATTTGTTCAAATTTTTTTTTGATCAGGAACGACAGTTGCTCGTAACATATTGCATCCACAACTAACCATACACATTGGCCCACTGTGTAATCGTTTATTCTGATTGTTAGGCCCAGGGACCAAAATGACATCCCCGTTGCTAAGTACGTGAAACAAATTACTTACGTAAATTTACTTACCTTATGGTGATACTAACTTTTTCTTCGGGACTGATGCATGCTCTGAAGCTTGGCCTGATATGTTGTCTTCTATTCCTTCAAGAATATAATAAAACGTTTTTATACTCATGCTGTGGTACACTTTAAATTTATCAGGATAGTTATGTAAAGTTTGGAGAGTTTTATTAAATTCTTCTGAAGATCTGTCTTCGTTAAATTTATGTATCCCTGTACATTTCTTCTATGTCTTTTAAAAACGGTATTTTCTAGCAACAGCCAACACATTAAATCTTCATCGGAACTCATTGTCGGTGGTCGGACAATAACTGAACGAGTATAGGCACTCACGTCGGACGACGTCGGATTGAAAAATCTGCCTACATCGTATCGGATCGGATCGGGAGAAATAGGGTTCCAATATATATCTATCCTAAGTTCCATTTTCTTATTCTTCTTCTTCAAGTGCCGTCTCTATCAATGGAGGTTAGCGGTTATGGTGGCAAACGTTTGTCTATCTTCAGCTGCTCTTAAGAGTTCCTCAAATCCAAGTCCTGTCCAGTTTCTGATATTGCGTAACCAGGACAATTTTTTTCTTCCGATTCCTCGCTTTCCTTCTATTTTGCCTTTTATTATCAACTGAGGGATGTAGTATTTCTCGTTGCGCAACAAATGCCCTAAATAACTGGTTTTTCTTCTTTTGACTGTTCTCAATAGTTATTTTTCTAAATTGAGTCTAGCTAGTACTTCTTCATTTGTTTTTCGTGCTGTCCAAGGAATTTTTAAAATTCTACGGTACACCCACATTTCAAATGCCTCGATTCTATTCAGGCTCTTTATTTTTAAAGACCACGTTTCGACTCCGTAGATAAGAACAGACCAGATAAAACATTTTACAAGTTTTAATCCCAATTTAATATTTATATGTGTATCGCAGAATAGAACGCGCATCTTAAAGAAACTATCCCTAGCTTGAGCAATTCTCGCTTTAATTTCTTGTTCTGGGTCCAGCTTGCAATTAATCCAACAGCCAAGGTATTTGTATTGGTTTACCTGTTCTAAAATATTCCCATTTATTTTTATAGGTAAGGGGAGATTCTGTTTTCTTTGGATCACCATTACTTTTGTTTTTTTTTTCGTTGATCTTCATTCCAAATTATTTTCTTATAAAGCTAATTTTATTAGAAATTTTGTGAAAATATAAATGAAATATTTCGTTTGCTTTTCCTTTAAAGTATTTTAATTAAATATTACTATAAGGCTCATTTATGGACTTACCCTACGCTATAAATTAAGGGATTTTTAATCAATATCAAAATGTTATCCGCGACGTGACTCAATTCCAAAGTTCTTTCTCGCCGTATTCCAATTTTTGTGATTTAAGATTCGAGGAACACCTGGTCTGGCAGGTTTCCAGAGCCGGCCGTAAGATAAATTGTTATTTTTTCTCGGATTTAAACTAATATTAGATGATTAGGCAGATAAGTTTCCTCACAGCTATCTCATTTAAATAGTAAATTCTTGTTCTAGTTCATAAGTTATGAATTTTAGCATAACATTTTAGTTTGAAATTATATTGTTTATATATATATATATATATATATATATATATATATATATATATATATTTATATATATATATATATATATATATATATATGTATATAATAGTTAATATACAAACAAAAATTATGTATTGAGTACTATAATTCATTGTATTATATCTTAGGATCCTTTTTTTTGTTCAGGAATACTTTTGTCTTTGTTTATTGTTCAATAATAACTAAAGTAAGAGGAGATAAATAATTTTAATATGTTTAATACCATAAAATACAATATTAGAATACCTTGAAAATTATTACACGTATACAATTAAATCAATCAATATGTCTATTATTATTGCTCTCTTCTGACAAATTGAACTGTCCAGACAAAACTAAACTAACTTTTAAAATATATATTATGTTAAAAAATAAAGTTGTTGAATAAAATTATTTCCAAATACTCTTCTTTTATTGTTCCGTTTTAAATCTTTATGACTCTGTAGTTTTGTTGTCGATAAACCTCTACAACTCAATATTTTTTAATTCTTAATCGTTCCTGACGTTCTTTTCTCAAATTCTCTAACTAAGCTTCTTCCTTTATTCTGTTTACACATAATATAGACCAAACGTCCTAAAAAGCCTTTCTCTCTTCATCTCTTTTGGGTTTCAAAAATCTTCTGGTCTATGTTTCTCCCGATGCATAATAACTTATTTGTACTTACAAATACCTATTGCAAAACTTAACTACTGCAAATTTTTCAATCAGCATTTATAGACTAGAACAACTATTACTGTTTAACTCCTTTTCATAAATTACTTTTACACTGTTTAAATTTGCCGGCACTTGTTCACTTGTCAGCATTGGATGTTCTTCCTTCTAATGTCAGCCGTTAATAAAAACTCCTCTCGGCTTTCAAAATCCGTATATATATATATATATATATATATATATATATATATATATATATATGTTATTTTAATTATAATCGTTAAATGCTAGATTGCATGTCTTTTTAGTTTGAACTTCCACAAGTGTTCCTGCTAAGGAGTTGACTAACTCAAAATACATGTAGAACAATTGGGGAATTTGAATTGAAATAAAGTGCAATCTTTTATAACGTCTTTTTTCTAAAGATGGAAAAAGATAGTGTTTTCAAAGTTCAATCGTAGGAGTTCAGTCGGAGTAAAAGGCTACTTCTAACGTCGTTCAACAAACTCTAGTAAACAGGCTTTGAATTTGCGGTTCATCTAATTTGCTAGCAAAGAAAGATCTTTCGACTTATTGTTACTTCGTATAGATGCCGCTGCTAGCCTAATAGGCTGATATTTTAATTATAATGCCCAAATACCAGACTGCATTTTATTTCAGTTAGAATTTTCACAAGTGTTCCTGATGTGGAGTTGAATAACTCAAAACATGTGTAGCACAATGGTGGCATTCGAATTGAAATGCAATCTGTATGTTTATTTAAACGTATTTTCTCTTCGCAAAGAGGGAAAAAGATGTTTTTCAAAGGTGGACCGTAGATGCATGTCGAAGTAAAAGGTTACTTCTAGCATCGTTTAACAGCCTCTAGTAACAGGTTTTGAATATACGGTTCATCTAATTTGTTATCAAAGAGAGGTCTCCTTACTTCTTGTTGCTTCGTATAGATGCCGCTCCTAGTGTACCAGGCTGTTATTTTAATTATAATGGCCAAATACTAGACTGCATTTCAGATTAGTTTGAACTTTCACAAGTGTCCCTGTTGAGTAGTTGAATAACTCATAATACGTGTAGAACAACAGTGGAATTCTAATTAAAATAAAATAAAATCAATTATGGACAGCAAATTTTATTTATTTATTATTGGTAATCAAATATTACTATACTTTGACCAATTATCTGAAAGTACTAATAACTATCAATGGTTCAAAAATTCTCCGGACCAATCTTAATTTATTTTAAAGTTACTTTGCATTTAGAAGAAAAACGCAATTGGAAATACAAGACAAAATATATAAAAATAAACAATTTATTTAAATTATCAATAACTCAAATCAAAATATAATTCGTTTAAAAATACAAAAGTTTATATCTAGCTTTGCTACTGCAAAAAGTGAAATTTTAGATAATTGTTTTTATTCTTTATCAGATATCGCAAAAAAACCCTAATGACTCTATGGATTGTTTATATGTACTATGATGGTAACAATAATAGCAGTTTTCATTTAAAAGAAAATTTCAGGCCAAGCCAAATTAATTTTATTATCTTTATCTAAAATAAATCCTGTTTTAAGTGGTAGAGATAAACTGCAGCCTCAATATACTAATGACGCCATGATATCCATGATAGTATCAATTAAATTCACCGACATGTCCTGCCTAAGCGTCTTTGCGCAGGTCTTCTTTTGTTTCCCTCTCCTACCTTTACCAGGACTTGCAAATTAGCAATTATTCGTCTTGGGTGATTTCCGTCTCGACTTTTAACATGCTAAGATTGGGTAATTCTGTAGCCCTGTAGTTTGGGTATTGTTATACATCTTCCGTGTTTTGTACATAGGTCCTAATATACTGCTTCTTTATATAGCTGGCGTTGGTACCTCTTCTATAATTGTATTAATCAAACCTATTAGCCAACGTATTTCTATATCTCATACAGCAGTCCACACTTCTATATTTGGGATTATTTGCTTCAATAAATTCGTTTGTTATTTTGGCGAACATTGCGTTAACTGTTTCCGTTAGCTAAAGTGGTTTTCTGTTAAATTCTTCTTCTACTAAACTGTAAAAGTACTTTTGTCATTACTTTTTGATAGCCATTTCCTGAAATAGTATTTTATGAGTTTTGTCTTGGTTACATCTAATCCAATTAAATTATTTTGCTTTCGTTGCTCTATGTTTGGTTATTTTATATATTTTTTACTGTCATATATGTTTTATATATTTGTCACTGTTTATATAGCTTTCTTATCTTCCATTTGTTGTTTCTTAAAATTTCTGTAAACAACACCAAAGTTTTTTATCTGTCTATACCTATCTTTATCTAATCTCAAAATCTTAACTGATCCAAAACAATCAGTAGTATCAAAAGCAAATCTTCCTGTAGTACCGATGGACTATCCACTAAAATTTTCCTGAATCTCCCAAATAATGTGGTGGAACTTCTGGTCTCACTAATTACCGATTTCTTTAAAAAGGGTATATTTTCAGAGTGCCAAAAGACAGCCCTCAATAATCCTTTTTATAAGAGTCGTGAAAAATCTAATGTTTGCAACTACAGACCTATTGCCTTACTGCCGGTCCTATCCAAAATTATTAAGAGACTCATAAAAGCCTGACTTATGTCCTTTCTAAAACCAACATTTTATTACAAAGTCAGTTAGGCTTTTTATCTAATCAATGCATCAGTGATGCTATGTTTTCTGTACTTCATAAGGTCTATCAAGCACTAAACAATAATCTTTATACTGCCACTGTTTTTTATGACTATGCCAAATCGTTTGATTGTTTAAATCACGACATTTCGAGGTATTTCTTTGAATTGGTTCCAATATTTTTTAAGGAATAGGAAACAACTAGTTTGAGTGAATGATACTGACTCTAGTCACAAAAGCATTGTATGTGAAATACCACAAGGTTCAGTACTGGGTCCTTTGCTTTTTCCTAATATTTATAAATGACATCACAAACTTCAAAATTGATGGAATTTTTTTTTTATTTTTGGTGATGATACCAGCATTACCTGGAGAAACTCTAATATTCCAACTCTTCATTTAATTATAACTTTTGATCTATTTAAAATAAAAACCTGGCCTGACTCTAATTTACTTTATTTTATCGCGGATAAGACACATTATCCTCCTATAAAGATGTTCAATCCTTGCTTCTTAATAATAGTCAGATCAGTATCATTGATTCTGTAAAATTTCTTGGTATTTTTATAAACAGCAATCTTAAATGGTCCCTTCATATCGATTTGTTAAGTTAGAAAATAGCCCCAGCCTGCAATGCAATAAGATCTTTTTTGAAGGTTGGGGTTCTAGTACAGCTGCCCAATCTGATATTATTTTTAAATTAAAAAAAAGAGCAATACTGTATCTTTTTGGTCTCAGCATAATAACACATTGCAGAAGATACTTAAAAGATCACAAGATTTTAACTCTTCCCTTTCTATATTTATATTCTAACAACTGTTTGCTTAATTCGTAAAGACCTCCATGTTTTTCCAGCAAGACATAACTACTCCACCAAAAATTCAAGCTTTGATGTATATTTACCGATCCTGTCTACTCTGAGTTTGTAAAAAAATCTATATTATATGATTAGAAAACTACTTACGCTTCTACCAGTAAGCGTTAGTCGTCAGTTCGTTACATTTCAATGTAAAACTTCGTAGTAAAACAACGATCATCATGAGTAATTAAACCAGTAATTGCACCAAAAAAATGATTTTGCCTCTTACATTGTTTTTATTTGATAACTTGCATTATAGTTTGCTCATATTTACAAGATTATTTATGTAAACATTATAAATATCAATGAATCCAAATGGAATCATTGGGCCATTGTGGAGGTCTCCAAATGGCATCATTGAGAAGTAGTGTGAATTTTGTTTCTCTCAATAAAATGCAAAAGTACAATATTCTTTTGTTATTTCAGATATATCGTGTGTTCAAAACTACCAAAACCAAACTTTCTTTTCGAGAATAGCAAAATCTGTCCAAGGAAGAGGTAGTTGGTCCTCTTGATGACTCTGATACCGAATTTGATGTTGATAATGAGCAAGAGACTTTGGAAGAAGAAGTTATTAAAGAAATCCAATTAGAAGAATTATTGAAAAATATTGTTAAAGATAGCTTGAACACCCAAGTTACAAAGAATAAGGAAGATAAAACTGTTGAAGAAATTACAGAAGAGCCACAGACAAGTCATGCCAAGGAAAAAGAAGCATAGAAAAACCAACTTGGACAGAGAACAATTTAATTAATGTAAACAGCGAATACAGTGGTGATTTTTCGGTTGATGAAAATATTTAAACGCTTTATTTTTAAATTTTATGATATGTGATAATGATATTATTAAAAATTTTGCTGAGCCGACAAACTTGTATTCTGTGCAAAAAGACAGTAAAACTGTTGATACAAAATGCAGCAATGATAGAGAAGTTCTTGGGCATTGAGTGGAATTGTTCGTGTTCCTTCGTATAAAATGTATTGGACAGAAGGAACGCGATCTATACGATAGCTGATATTATGTCACATAATCGTTTTGATAAACTGCGACCCTATTTTCACATCAACGATAATTTAGAAGTCTAATTTAGAAAACAAATTATATAAAGTAAAACTTTTCATTGAAAAAATTCACAAAATATGAATAAGATAGAACCTGAGGAATTCAACAGCATCGATGAGTTTATTATACAATTCAAAGGACATGGTAATAAATAAACCTCATATCTGGGTCATAAAAGTTTTTGCAAAAGCAGGACGCAGCGACATACGATACAATTTTGAGATATATGTGGGGAAAAGAACAGTCCAAGATGAATCAGGTCTTAGAATTAGTGGGAAAATAGTACTGAAGTTGGTCAGAAATCTGCCAAACCATATGCATTTCAAGATTTTCACAGGAAATTTCACAGAACGGCCAGCAATTGTCAAAGAATATATTTCGATGAGGTGTGTGGTAGTGATGTAACGAATATTCGCATTCGCATTCGCATTCGCGAATATTCGCACATTTTTGCATATTCGCATTTGCATTCGCATTCGCAAAATTTGTGCGAATGTTTTGCGAATATTACACAGCTTGCATTTAGCTCGTTCAGTATCGAAAAGTGGTGAAAAATAAGTCCATATTTCACTATAATTTGATTTACTCATAGTAATAAATCGCTAATCACACTTTAACTAAAAATTCACTTGTATTTGTGCACGAGCAGAGCAGGGCAAGTGGAGTGACTTGTGTCCCGTGAAATTTTTATTGGAACTATAACCAGAGAACTTAGTTCTCTGCTATAACAAGTCAAATTTGATTATAACAAGAGAAAATAAGATCGAAAAACGTGCTTTCTACGTTTTTGGCCCGGACGTGACTATAAATAAATACCTTTTTAAACGACCCCTCAATAAACTTAACCGCCTACAATAAACTTCTTTACAATAAATACAACTGTTTTACATCTTTACTTTAGCAAATATGATAGAATGATACTGGACAATTTAAAACAGTTAAAAATGACAGACTTTTTCCAATTGCCTACACACCTCGCGCAAATTAAAAAAAAACTGATTATTCGCATTCGCATTCGCATTCGCGAATGTCGGTGGCATATATTCGCATTCGCATTCGCATTCGCGAATGTTTAAAAAATGACATTTGTTACATCACTAGTGTGTGGATTTGTGTGTGGAGAAAACGAGGACGTCCTTCTCAAAAGAATACACCAAATATGAAACAAGTAATGCATCCTGCACCAGTCAAGATGTTCGATTTGACGGCGTAGGACACTGGCCACTACATGATCAAAATCGCACAAGGTGCAAATTATGTTAAAGTCTTTCTCTAGAATAAAATGTTCTAAATGCAACGCTGTTTATGTTTAAACAATAATAAAAATTGTTTTTATATTTTCCATGTACAAAATTAAATTGTTAACAGTTTAAGTGCAATAATAAACGTATTTTCTATTATGGTCAATTTTTTACCAGAATACTATGTTAAGTGTTATAAATGGATAATTCAGGTACCACCAACGCCAGATAATTCTAAATGGGGTAAACTTTTTTTTGAGTTTGAAGACTCTAGGATGCAAAATTTTTATAAAAGTTATCAACAATTATTTTTTCTTGTATCGTTTCCTATAACATATATTTTCTCCTATAACAAAATTTATTAAACAAAAATAATTTGGACTGGAAAGGGTTAAGGTTAAGGTCACTATGAAATGTCACCTCAAATAAACAAGAAGGTTTTAGAAAGTTATTGGCAGATGCTAGCTTAATAAAAAATGACAACCAACCTTTTAATTTATCAAATGTAGGTAAATTACTAGAAAAATATCATGTAGTAAATACTCAAAATTTTCTCTAATACTTAATAAAATTATCTTATGACTCAACAAATTTCAACATTTTAAAACACTTGATAAATATTGGTAAAACCCCACAATAAAAAAATTTTAAAGACTTATAAAAAGTGTAATAAATAATTTATAACAGCTTTTATATATAAATTAGTTTCCTCATTTTTATTTTTACACTTCTTAAATGAAAATGAAATCGTCCGTGTTATAATCAGAAGTTTGCAAAACGCCAGTGGCGGGTGGTTTTGGAATATTATTGTACCGTTTTTAAATAAAACAAGCGGTTCGAATTTATATAAATATATTTATTTATAACTTTACAGTTCGGTATTCTCTTATCAACTAAACTAACTCCTAAGGTCGTTACATATATATACCTAAGTTACTATGTTCTAGAAAGTTCCCACCTCTAATTCGCGCACGTGGCCCATTGTTCTCTTGCCTTCGAGAGATCTAATGATGATTCTGGAAGTCGTTTCGAGATGTAACCGTTATATGAGTCATGCCGAAAGCATGTTCGTAACACTGCTCCCCTCTTAGATCTGAGCGTCCCGATCAGCAACTCTATATGTAGGCCCAGGATGGCGGAATCTGCAGGACTCTCCAGCTCTGCATGAACCCCTCAGAAAGAAATAACAGTCTACTGTCTTTGAAGGACACGATCTATTCGGATTAGTGCAACACACAGTAATTCGTACGCCGGTTTCTCGGAAGATCACTTCAAGCATGCTTCTGACAATCTTCCAATCCAGATTATCTAGTGCACGGCCTATCTTGGGTAAGGCCAAATTCTTAATGTCGTGATTGCAGACGATTTTCTTCAAATTAGTTAGAGCACACCATATATCCTCGTAGGTTGCCCTAGCTGTATACGACTTCCTGGTCACCATATACAGCAAAGATCGAGAACCATCTTCTAGTCTCAATACTCTTCCAACTTTAGGCTGCTGGTTTTTTAACTCGTCCAAACGACCGAACTTCTTATAAAATACAGATGAGATTCCTTTAGTCATCTCAAGATCTTGGGCAACACAGTGGGCTAGAGAGACGTTATGCGGAACACTAAAAAGATCCTGCTGAACTTCTGTTGTCACGCTGAATCTAGCACTCTTTCTCTCTGCGTAATTTGACATAAACTCCTTAAAGCTTGGTCGCCGATCATCTTTGATCTTATTTTGAAGGGTTCGGACTTCTTCGGTTTCATTTGAGCCAGCATAAGGTGCAAGACGATTTATGTGAACTGCTTTAGGTTTACCTTTCGGCAACTTCTTAATTCGGTATACTACGTCATTTATTCTCTTTTTAATTTCGTACGGACCCTCCCATTGTCTTTGCAGTTTAGGAGACAAGCCACGACGACGTTGTGGATTATAAAGCCAAACAAGATCACCTACTTCATAGCTTTCATTCTTGCATCGAGAATCGTATTGATCTTTCATTCTGTCACTGGCTAACTGGATGTGTTGTTGGGCAAGTTCATAAATGTTGTTCATTCTTAACTTTAGGCGGTCGACATAATCTTCGCTTGCAACATATTCTTCAGAAGGTCTGCAGCCAAACTCTAGGTCGCAGGGCAAACGAACTTCACGACCTAACATCAGGCAGGTTGGAGTCTGGCCCGTAGTTTCATTCACGGCCGAGCGGTAGGCCATTAGAAATAAATGAATGTGCTGGTCCCAATCTCTTTGATGTTCTGATACAACTTTGGACAGGTGTTTACCCATCGTTCGGTTCATTCTCTCGACCATTCCATCTGATTGAGGATGAAGGAGTGTCGTTCTGGTCTTATTAACACCAATCAATTTACAAACGTTTTGGAAAAGGTTTGACTCGAAGTTTCGCCCTTGGTCGGAGTGGATCTCCAATGGAACACCAAATCGGCTAAAGAATTCTTTAACCAGTACCTCTGCAACGGTAGTAGCTTCTTGATTTGGTAGCGCATAGGCCTCAGTCCATTTCGTAAAATAATCCATGACTACCAGGATATATTTATTTCCATCATTTGTCTCTGGAAGCGGACCTGCAATATCGATTGCTACTCGTTCCATAGGACTACCAACATTGTACTGTTTCATGGGTGCCCTCTTTTTACCAACTGGACCATTGCTGGTTGCACACAGTTCACATTTCCGGCACCATCTTCTTACATCATCTTTACAGTTCACCCAATAGAACCGTTCTCGAACCTTTTGCAGAGTCTTCGTAATACCATAGTGTCCACCTGATGCACCGTCATGCAACTGACGTAATACTTCTGACACTTTACTTTTAGGTACAATCAACTGAAACTTAGTTTCTGTACCATCATCGTTCTCAAAGGTTCTATAAAAAAGATCATCTTTTAGCACTAGGCAATTTCATTGGCTCCAGTAACACTTAACTTCAGGACTACATGCACTAATGTCTTGCCAAGAAGGCCTTTCACTTCGACGCATCCAATCCAATACTCTTTTTATACATGGATCATCTGCTTGAGCTTCTTGTAGCTGTTGTGGCTGCCATTGATCATTAATGACGGTGGTTCGTCTCACAGGACAAAGTCTTTCTTCTAATTTAAGACAGTGATTACAATGTTCACTGCACGGCCTTCTCGAAAGCGCATCAGCATTTAAATGAACTCTTCCAGCCCTGTGTTCGATCTCGTAATCATATTCTTGTTATCGTTCTAACCATCTTGCCATCTGACCCTCTGGATTACGGAATTGTAGGAGCCATTTTAGAGCAGCGTGATCCGTGCGAAGAAGAAACTTTCTGCCATATAAGTATTTATGGAAATGCTCGCAAGCCTTTACTACGCCTAGCAATTCTCTCCTGGTAACGCAATAGTTTCTTTCTGGTTTCGACAAGACTTTGCTAAAGTAAACGATGACTTTCTCCTGCCCATCTTGGATTTGGGAGAGAACAGCTCCTATTGCACTGTTGCTTGCATCGGTATCCAACACAAATTTTCCTGCCTGTCTAGGGTAGCTTAAAATTGGTGCGCTGATCAGAGCCATTTGTAAGTGTTCGAAAGCTCTTTGACATTCTTCGCTCCATGTATATTTTTTGCCTTCTTCTGTCAACTTTGTTAATGGCTTGGAGATGTTGGCAAAACCTTTGACAAAACGTCGGTAATATGTACATAGGCCAAGAAAACTTCTAATTTCGTGTTTATCTCTTGGTACTGGCCAATCCTTAATTGCTGCAAGTTTTTCAGGATCAGCTGTTACACCATTACTTGCTACAATATGTCCCAAGTACTTCACTTCTCTTCGAAACAAGTGACATTTCTTCGGACTCAACTTTAAATTCGCTGCCCGCAATCGTTGAAAGACTTCGGTCAGATTATTGGCATGTTCATCGAAGGATCTTCCAACTACAATTACATCATCCAAATAAACCAGGCATGTTTTCCATGTTAGACCTCTTAAAACTGCCTCCATTAATCTTTCAAATGTGGCCGGAGCATTACATAAACCAAGGGGCATAACTGTGAACTGCCAAAGTCCTGATCCTATCGAGAATGCGGTTTTCTCACGATCAGCTGGCTCCATGTCTACTTGCCAATATCCACTTTTCAGATCGAGTGTGGAGAACCAACGAGAACCAGAAAGTGTATCCAAAGTATCGTCTATTCTGGGCAAAGGATAACTATCTTTTTTAGTTACCGCATTGAGCTGTCGGTAGTCAATACAAAAACGTGTTGAACCATCTTTCTTCTTTACTAGCACTACTGGTGATGTCCATGGACTGTTTGATGGTTCAATTACCCCTTGTTTGTTCATATCTTTGATGATGTCTTTAGCTTCATCTCTTTTCGCAAATGGAAGTCGTCTAGGTTGTTGTCTGATTGGCTGAGCGTCTCCGGTATTAATTTTATGCTTTACTATGCTTGTTTTGCCATTATCCTTCTTATCAATGGCAAAAACATCTTAAAATTCTATCAGCATAGACTTCACTTTTTTAGTTCGTTCATCATCAAGATCTTGGCACGTTTTAATCATCGTCTCTACAAGCTCCTTTGGATATTTAAATTTCGACGGTTTCTCATTAGTACTCATGGAACAAATCGAAGCCACGGGAACACACTGTCCGATTAAAGTTCTTTTACTTAACTTAATAGCAGTTCCCTTTAAATTCATAACTCTTACAGGAACGACATCTCGAATTCTTACCAAAGCTTTTGCCGTTAGAAACTCGGCATTGTTCACATCTTCGACCATCCTTAAACTTCCCTCTCGGCAGTAACCATCAGGTCTGGCCATCAAAATTTTCTCACTATTACCGGGTATTGTTACGTCACAAGTAGTTATTAAGCTGATAACATTTTCTTTGTCTTCATGAAACGGCAACTCTTCACCACCGATCTTGAGAACTCCATCTTTGACATTCAATACAGCCCCAACTTTCCGTAGTAAATCCATCCCCAATATGAACTCGTCAGAGATCTCTGCAATTAATACTCGATGTTTCACTGTGGTCTGGCCAATGGATACTGACATATTAGCCTCGCCATATGTATTAATTATCTCGCCAGTTGCTGTTCTAAGCTTTACTGTTGCAGGCGATAATTTAAGATGGTCTCGTACTACTTCTGGCCGTGCTATAGTTCTTGTTGCACCTGTATCTACCAAAAACGATATACATTTATTATTAATACGACCTTACCTATGGGGATTAAGTAACAGTTACTATGGGGGCTGTGTTTCTCGAGGTCGGCAGTTGCCCCTTAGTGTCGACCCGTTCTAGTTTTCCGACTGTTGTATCATTTTCTTGCAATTACGGCGAATGTGACCTACGTCACCACAATTCCAACATCTGGGCTCGCGTCTCTTCGGCAGCGTGTTATGAACTATTTTTCGTACCATTTCTTCTAGACGTTCATTGTTTGGTTCGTCGCCTTCCTCAATGGCTCTTACTCGATGGCTCCGTGAAGTTTGACTAGCTGTTTCATGTTCTAAGGCAATAGCGAGCGCTTCATCTAAAACTTTCGGTCTTGCTAGTCGTAAATTCTCACTTGCTCGTTGAGTTCTACTTGTTAGTTGCGCCTTGTAGACTTGCTGTAGATGGGCATCTCCGTAACGTTTGTCTAGTCGAGTAAACAAGGTCTGGTAACATTTTTCTTGACCCTTAGGAATCGATCTTAGGATATCTGCAGCATCACCTCGTAAAGCAGCAGTCAAGGAAACAGCCTTTTCTTGTTCTGTCCAATGATTGGCTGTCGCAATAGCTTCAAATTGTCTAAGGTATATGGACCAAGAGGACTTTCCATCAAATGGTGGTAATTTGAATCTCATATTATGTGTCATTTCGTCTCTAGATGATTCTTCTTTCACTACCGGATCTAAAGCTACCGTATTAATTAGTGGTAGCACTTTCGTGTTAGTTATCATGCTCTCTAACTGTTTGATCTTCTCTTCTACCTTATCGAATGTTTTAGAAACTTCTTCAAATTTCTCATTATTCTTTTTTGAAGTTTCTTTCATCATTTGAGAAACATTTTCAAATTTCTCGTCGAATCTTTTTGACACATTTTCGAGTTTCTCGTCGTTTTGTCTAGCTACTTCTTTAATAATTTGAGACGTTTCATTGAATCTTTCATCATTTTTTTTAGAAGTTTCTTCAATCATTTGAGACGTTTCATCGAATCTTTTGGAAAGAGTCTCGAATTTTCCATCAATTATTTTAGTTAGGACGGCTTCTTCTGCTGACTGGAACTGGAATGTCTCTGGGTCGTCTCCATTCTTGTTGAGAACAGTCTTCAGTCGTTCTTGGAGTATCTTCTTGGACCCGCTGCAGTCTTCATCGCGTTCTTTTAGTTGCTCACGCAACTGTTTCACTGAAAGTTCTACTAGCAGCATCTTTGGTCAAGCACACACGTACTTTTTTTTAAATGTTCTTTCGTACAAAGATCACTACCGAAATACGCTTATGTTCCCGACGAACAATACTTTTCAAAAGTTCAAAAGTCTTTTTTTTTAAATCACTGCTGCATTTATTTTCAAATCTGACACCAACCACCACTGTACCGTTTTTAAATAAAACGAGCGGTTCGAATTTATATAAATATATTTATTTATAACTTTACAGTTCGGTATTCTCTTATCAACTAAACTAACTCCTAAGGTCGTTACATATATATACCTAAGTTACTATGTTCTAGAAAGTTCCCACCTCTAATTCGCGCACGTGGCCCATTGTTCTCTTGCCTTCGAGAGATCTAAGCATGATTCTGGAAGCCGTTTCGAGATGTAACCGTTATATGAGTCATGCCGAAAGCATGTTCGTAACAATATTAATGATTTTATATCATTAAAAAAATTTATATAGTTATATAGTTACGAAATTAGTAGAAATATGAAAACAAGTTTTACCATAGATTTTTTTGCCAGGTGTATTTAGGCATAAATTTATCAAAATAAAATATTTGATTTTTACGATTCTTTTGTTCTATACAAAATGTGTTAGTGCTGAGAGCTATTTAGCAAACAACTTTATCATTGTTTTCATTTATTCTATCGCTTTAGAGCCCAATTTAAGTTCTGGACGTACTCATAAAACCTCTCGATCCATTACGGTCTTTAGACATTCTCTTCCAGGGTTGACTTCCACAAGAATATTTCTGGCGTCTTCATCCACATCTCTTTCCATCACTTTCTCGGTTTTCTCGATTCTTTCTAAATTGCATTGTTTTAAATAAAAAAAAACTTGACCAAAACGTAAGATTCAATCAACATGCTAACATTTTTTGTGGAATAATTTAGATCATTAAAAATATATATTGTGCGCTGTAGTTAATAAATACATAGATCTGTCCATTTTTATATATAAACATGAGCTTTTTAAATATAAATTTAAATGTACAGGGTAATTATCGCAAGCCTCTCATAGTCCAAAAGCTTAATTTTGTATATCATGTAGGATGTATTATGGATATTACTTAAAAAAATTTTAAAATCAAACAGTTATACAGGAAACTACTTATGAAATAAAATTGTGTTTGTTCTTATTTTAGATAATTATAAGAAGCTGAAAAGGAACCCTGTACATTTAAATATAAATTCAAATATACAGGGTGATAAATCGTAAGTCTAGCAAACAAATTTTTTTGGGCTTTAATGACTAAGGGCGGTCCAAATGTTTGAAACATACCTCGGTCCTAGAAGGTGCGTAGAATCGCCTTACAGCCTTGGTTATGCAGGATTCCTCCAGAGTGGCCACGATGATATCCGATATCACGCGCAGGTGTTGTTCGGACACCATTGCTGTCAATGTAAGACACCTATCTGCTTAAAAAACACCCTCTTCATCAGTGAATTACCGGCCAAATCGCCCTGATTGGGACGCAACATCCGCACAGCTTTCACCTGATCTCACATTCAGGCACAATTCTCACGCATTCTAGCACTTTTTCACTACGACTGAATTCTTCTCTACCTTTGTTCCTTCCTGTTCATGTTTAATCTCAACCCTTTTTATTCTGCCTTATTTTCTTGCTTGCTTCTGGGCACCTTGCCTCCCTTCGGGTGGCCTTTCTTCTTGTTCCTTTTGCTCCAACGTTCTTCCTACATATCTCTACACTGCTGTCTACTGATCTGATGACCTATGCATCTCCTCCTTCAGTTCCGTGACTGATTGCCCCCTAATTCCTAGCTCTTTCTCAAGCAGGCTACTTTCATGTATTCATCAATCGCATACCTATAGCGACAGTGTCCGATATTTCACAGTACAGGCATTTGTCATTTTCTGCCTTTCCAAATCTGTGAAGGTGTGCCCTAAAGCAACAATGTACTGTGAGCATCTACGTTAGAAAGTTATTCAAACGCTGGTGCCCGCAGTGCATCCACCTTCTCAGATTCGGAATCAGTGACTTCGTCCACTTCGCCACCCCTCTCATCTAGTACCATTCCTCTTGCCACACTATTACGGACCTCTACCATTCTTCTTTTTTAAACGTTTTGTTGCTATGTCTTCATTTCTTTTTTCGTATATTCTTTCTCTTTGCTTCACTAGAGCGTGTATCGTAATACACCCACTGATAACTCCCAACGGCTGTCAGAGACTGTTCTGTATGCACATGCTATCTTTAATGGACTTTTCCTATCTGCTCGGGTGATCTGTTTTATGTACACCTTTGTCAAAACTGCAATACTTCTGTAGAATGTGCAGAAAAGAGAGTGAACCACTCTCTTTTCTGCACATTCGAATATTACCCCGTCCTTTTCCAATGGTACTTTGAAACTATAGCCTGGGGCTTACCGCAGCTAGTTCTAGCTTATGAATTTTCATCGATTCGTCGACTTTGCCGCATATACGCTATTTACGAAAGATAAGGTCCTCCCTGTCCCGCGCCACTACCAGCATAGCGAAGTCGTCCACAAATGCGAAGAAGATAACAACCTCTTCGCATTGTTGGCTCACAATCCTGTCATATGCCAAGTTCCACAGCGTGGGTCCTAGGACCGACCACTGCGGCACTCCAACCGTCGCATCAACTACTACTCCTTTTTCTACCACAATTTTCCACTCTGACGGATTGTCAGAAAACAAATACATCAAGTACCTCAGACGCCTACTTTCTTATAAAGCCTTTATTACCTTTTTTTATTTTAATGTGTTCAAGCATTCCAAACGTTAAATAACAGTAGGAGTGTTCACCTCTGGTTAACCTCTACCCGGCGAAACTCTTTAAAAGACTTTCATCAGGGCATCCACCGTGCTCCTGTTCTTTCTGAAATCGTACTGCCTAAGTGGCAGGCCGCCTGACTCTTTATTCCCTGTATCTATTTACCCTCTTAGAAGTCTCTTGTATAATTTACCTGTACGGCAGAAGGCAAACAGGTCTATACTTGTCTTTCCCCTTTGGGAGTAGCAAGAGCCACGAGATCTTCCAATTTGCCGGAAATCACTGAGTTTTAAGCTGTACATGCATGTGTTCCAAAAACCACATCGGCGTTATACTGCCCATGCGCTTCATTGCTTCTAGTGGTATTTCATCGAGTCCCGAAACCTTTTGTGTCTTTCGGGTACTCTACGATTCGTTGCGTTCGTCTAATGTAAAAGGGCGTCTACTGTAAAGCGTACTACAACTCGCTCAGCTTCGGCATCCCACTAGACTCCATGCCGAATGCCGGGTAAAAACAGCTCTCGGGGAACCTAAAGCTTCCTGTTCAGTGGTATCTTATACAGAGGGTACAGCTTGAACTGGTTCATTACGATTTTATACCCGTGACCCCAAACGTCCTCATCCAACTTATCACAGTTCCTTCTTTCGCGTATTGTATATCATATCCATTCTGCTAGTTTTGGTTACTTCTACTCTAGCTCTTGCCCTCGTAGCCTGTCTTCTCAGGGCAATGCATTCAACCTGATCTTAACAATGCAACGATATAATGTAGGTAATTTTATTAATACTTTTATGTAAATTTAATGTAAATGAAAATTAATGTCTGTATTTAGCTTATTTAAAAAAGTACTATTATTTAAAGTCTAATAAATTATTACTTTAAAAATTTTACCCTCTATAAGGATGCTTTAAAAACATCCAAAAACAGGATGTTTTCCACTTAATTCGTAACATTCTTTTCCAATAGAACATTTCAGTGGCGTCTATCTTTCTTCTTTCTGTTTGTTCTAGGTTCAAGGTTCACATCCGTATATCAGTATTGGAAATATTAAGCAGTTGATCAACCTCAGTTTTAAAGTTCGTGAAATTTAAGAATCGTTTCCATATTTTGGATATCTTCAGTACCGCGACTTTTGCTAGATCACATCTACGTTTTATTTCTTTATGTATTAAACCTGTGTTTGTGATCAATTATCCCAGATGTAAACATGAGCTCACAACCTTAAACCGGTCAATAGTGAAAATTATGGAGACAGTATACATCCTTGTCTGACACCTTATTCTGGATGGAAATCGTTTGAGAGTGTGTCAAGCATTTTAAAACTTCAAGTAGTGTGTTTGTATATTTCAGCCATAAGCGCTGTTGTATTCTTACTTCTTTCAGTATCTGCCATAAGTTTGCCATTTGACCCTGTTGAACGTTTTGCGAAAATCTATAAAAAAATGTATAGTGAGATATTGAATTGCCTAGATTTTTCTATTATTTGTCTTATTTTCAGATGTTCTTAGTCTCTCATTGATTATATATAGAATTATTTTGCTGGCATGTGAGATAAGAGAGACGGTTCTATAGTTGTCGCATTTATATGGGAAGGGAAAAGGAAGCTGCCTTTTTTATGTATATGTATTATCGTTATATTGTAGATTTTGTCCAGTAGTCAAGCCATTGCTTGTAATTCCATATTTTGTTACAGAGCAAGTATAGCAATTTTATTCCGGTTTTTTCTGTAGCTTTGAGCATTTCTGCTGTTATCATATTTGGACTTGGTGCTTTGTTGTACTTGAGTTTACAGATTGACAGTCTTATTTTATTCTCGAGTATGTTAGGTTCTTCTTCGATTTCTTTAAAAGTTTAGGTGAACAAGTTCTTGGCGTTGATCATTTTTATATAAATCCCGGCAAAATAATCTCCATGTCTCTGCTATATTTTCTCTGTTGGTTCTCAGAGTTCCTGTGTGGTCTTCAATGGCCCAAGTTCTGGCTTTAAAGTCTCTTGTTATGTATCGTATTTTTCTAAATAGATCTCTCGACTGATTTTTTTGATTGTGGGTCTTAATTTATTGGTATATATTGTGATAATATTGTTGTTTATAATATATATATATATATATATATATATATTATATATATATATATATATATATATATTATAAACAACAATATTATACTAAACTTGATATAAAAATAACTTGATTTGTTTAAAACTAAAAAACAAGGTTAAAATCTTGGTTTCTTTTTGGCCTAGAAACCGTTAAAGAAAACAGTTTTAACACATTATTGCTAATATGCGCATCAGCCATATTATGGATTCAATAGCTAATAATATTAGCTATTGAATCCATAATATGGCTGATGCGCATATTAGCAATAATGTGTTAAAACTGTTTTCTTATATGATAATAGCAAATTTTGCAGAGTACTATAATATGTTCGCTGAACTGCTCAATAATAAAAAAATGCTTACAAAACATCATCAAACTGACATCAACGACTTTTGCGCTTTTAATAATTAATAAAACGACGCCTCTGAAGTATTCTAAAAATTGCTCTCCTTGGAAATAATTCAGACGTCAATCCATTTTCTCATAAAACGACCTCTTTGTCTTGTAATAGCGTAAATCTTTTCAGAAAATGAATGAGAGATCTCTTTTTGGCTTTACTATGCAAAGAATTCTGTTTCTCTTAGTTTAAAAGGAAATTTGTTAGGCATATTCTATTTCCATTTTTACTTAAAGTTAGTGTCCTTTGGTGTTTTCAAGTTTGGCATAATTTTTCTCAGCGATCTTTCACAAAGTTTTTAATTAAATTAAGCTTACGTAATTAAGTGCCTTCTCAAACTATGAACTTATAGCTAGTTAATAAAATTTGAAATGATCTATTTTATTAAACAACGAGTTTAGATTATTTCCATACTTGTTAAAAATGTCAAGTTATTTTGAAATTATATGGGAGTTGATGGTCACAATTTTGAATATATAAATATTTAAATATTACTAATGAGTACCCTGATAATAAATTATGAATTGTATTTAGTTAATTTTAGTTACCTACTTTATATCTAACAAAGTCTACTATTGTTAAAAAATTCATTTTATTATAGTTTTTGATATCATGGAAACAATCTATTAAAATGGTATAAACATCAAAACAAAATCCTAGATATCTGAAAACTCCTCAGTACGTATCTTACGATGATATTATATTCCCTATTTTAAATTTAGTGGTTTCTGCAACTGGTAGTGGGGGATTAACAAATGACAGCGTTTTCTTGCGCTAAAATGTAATTTCTTTTGAATATAAATTAATCTGGCATCTTGGAATTTTTATATAATCTAATGACTCTCGGTAACAAATATACATATAAATATCTATTATTACATATTATATACATATATACATATATATATATATATATATTATATATATATAAATATATATATATATATATATATATATATATATATATAATATATATATATAATATAAAATTAATGTTTCTTGGGTTTAGGTTCAATAAAAATATGTTACATGTGGAACTAGATTTTATTTTCCATTGCAATCAATCAACGTTTCGGCAGGAAACCCTTGCCTTTGTCAAGATTCTAAAATGTGTATATGTATAAGGACAAACAGATATTTTAAAATATGTATATATATGACTTACCAAAACGTAAAACGTGACACAGACATTAACGAACTGACTATAAAACGAACTATAAAAGTTGATATCTGATATCTCATTGTTTACTGTCATTAGTATATAATTATTTTTATATGAGCGTATCGTTGATGTTTTCGAAAAAGGTAAGGTGGAGATATGTTATGACTTTAAGAGCGTTTTATGATGTTGTATTATTATTGTTTAAATCAGATTGAAATATATTTTATTTAGGTTTTGTGTATCTTTTTTGTCATTTATTGCGTTGGTGTTTCTTTTTATTTCTATTGATTCGTATACCTCCCTCTTCTTTTTGTTTTTTTCTGTTTTTAAAATTCTGATGTTTTCAAAATCAAATTTATGCTTCTTCCCGCTTTCATGTTTTGTGAGCGCAGTGACGTTGTTCTTGTCGTATTTGTGAGAACGAATTCTGGATTGAAGCAGTTGACTGGTTTGACCGATATAGACACCTTCACAGTTTGTACATGGTATCTCGTAAACAACATGTGATTTTTTAAGTTTTGGAGTTTGTGTTTTTAGTTTTGTGAAATATTTATTTAAGAGATTGTTGCCTTTGTGGGCCACTGTTATGTTATGTTTGGCTAAAAGATTGGTTAGTTGTTCAGATAAACCTTTTATATATGGAAGAGTTGTATAAGTGGTTTTGATACTGTTGGGTTTGTTGTTAGTTGTATTGTTATAAAATTTATTGAGTCTTGATTTGAAAATAGTTTCGATTAGATGTTCGGGATATGCATTCTTTAGGAGGGCATTTTTGCTTTTTTTTATTGCAGTTGGTCTGAACATCTAATCGAAACTATTTTCAAATCAAGACTCAATAAATTTTATAACAATACAACTAACAACAAACCCAACAGTATCAAAACCACTTATACAACTCTTCCATATATAAAAGGTTTATCTGAACAACTAACCAATCTTTTAGCCAAACATAACATAACAGTGGCCCACAAAGGCAACAATCTCTTAAATAAATATTTCACAAAACTAAAAACACAAACTCCAAAACTTAAAAAATCACATGTTGTTTACGAGATACCATGTACAAACTGTGAAGGTGTCTATATCGGTCAAACCAGTCAACTGCTTCAATCCAGAATTCGTTCTCACAAATACGACAAGAACAACGTCACTGCGCTCACAAAACATGAAAGCGGGAAGAAGCATAAATTTGATTTTGAAAACATCAGAATTTTAAAAACAGAAAAAAACAAAAAGAAGAGGGAGGTATACGAATCAATAGAAATAAAAAGAAACACCAACGCAATAAATGACAAAAAAGATACACAAAACCTAAATAAAATATATTTCAATCTGATTTAAACAATAATAATACAACATCATAAAACGCTCTTAAAGTCATAACATATCTCCACCTTACCTTTTTCGAAAACATCAACGATACGCTCATATAAAAATAATTATATACTAATGACAGTAAACAATGAGATATCAGATATCAACTTTTATAGTTCGTTTATAGTCAGTTCGTTAATGTCTGTGTCACGTTTTACGTTTTGGTAAGTCATATATATATACATATTTTAAAATATCTGTTTGTCCTTATACATATACACATTTTAGAATCTTGACAAAGGCAAGGGTTTCCTGCCGAAACGTTGATTGATTGCAATGGAAAATAAAATCTAGTTCCACATGTAACATATTTTTATTGAACCTAAACCCAAGAAACATTAATTTTATATTATATATATATATATATATATATATATATATATATATATATATATATTATATATATATATATATATATATATATATATATATATATATATGTATATATGTATATAATATGTAATAATAGATATTTATATGTATATTTGTTACCGAGAGTCATTAGATTATATAAAAATTCCAAGATGCCAGATTAATTTATATTCAAAAGAAATTACATTTTAGCGCAAGAAAACGCTGTCATTTGTTAATCCCCCACTACCAGTTGCAGAAACCACTAAATTTAAAATAGGGAATATAATATCATCGTAAGATACGTACTGAGGAGTTTTCAGATATCTAGGATTTTGTTTTGATGTTTATACCATTTTAATAGATTGTTTCCATGATATCAAAAACTATAATAAAATGAATTTTTTAACAATAGTAGACTTTGTTAGATATAAAGTAGGTAACTAAAATTAACTAAATACAATTCATAATTTATTATCAGGGTACTCATTAGTAATATTTAAATATTTATATATTCAAAATTGTGACCATCAACTCCCATATAATTTCAAAATAACTTGACATTTTTAACAAGTATGGAAATAATCTAAACTCGTTGTTTAATAAAATAGATCATTTCAAATTTTATTAACTAGCTATAAGTTCATAGTTTGAGAAGGCACTTAATTACGTAAGCTTAATTTAATTAAAAACTTTGTGAAAGATCGCTGAGAAAAATTATGCCAAACTTGAAAACACCAAAGGACACTAACTTTAAGTAAAAATGGAAATAGAATATGCCTAACAAATTTCCTTTTAAACTAAGAGAAACAGAATTCTTTGCATAGTAAAGCCAAAAAGAGATCTCTCATTCATTTTCTGAAAAGATTTACGCTATTACAAGACAAAGAGGTCGTTTTATGAGAAAATGGATTGACGTCTGAATTATTTCCAAGGAGAGCAATTTTTAGAATACTTCAGAGGCGTCGTTTTATTAATTATTAAAAGCGCAAAAGTCGTTGATGTCAGTTTGATGATGTTTTGTAAGCATTTTTTTTATTATTGAGCAGTTCAGCGAACATATTATAGTACTCTGCAAAATTTGCTATTATCATATAAGAAAACAGTTTTAACACATTATTGCTAATATGCGCATCAGCCATATTATGGATTCAATAGCTAATATTATTATGTTGTATTCTTACTTCTTTCAGTATCTGCCATAAGTTTGCCATTTGACCCTGTTGAACGTTTTGCGAAAATCTATAAAAAAATGTATAGTGAGATATTGAATTGCCTAGATTTTTCTATTATTTGTCTTATTTTCAGATGTTCTTAGTCTCTCATTGATTATATATAGAATTATTTTGCTGGCATGTGAGATAAGAGAGACGGTTCTATAGTTGTCGCATTTATATGGGAAGGGAAAAGGAAGCTGCCTTTTTTATGTATATGTATTATCGTTATATTGTAGATTTTGTCCAGTAGTCAAGCCATTGCTTGTAATTCCATATTTTGTTACAGAGCAAGTATAGCAATTTTATTCCGGTTTTTTCTGTAGCTTTGAGCATTTCTGCTGTTATCATATTTGGACTTGGTGCTTTGTTGTACTTGAGTTTACAGATTGACAGTCTTATTTTATTCTCGAGTATGTTAGGTTCTTCTTCGATTTCTTTAAAAGTTTAGGTGAACAAGTTCTTGGCGTTGATCATTTTTATATAAATCCCGGCAAAATAATCTCCATGTCTCTGCTATATTTTCTCTGTTGGTTCTCAGAGTTCCTGTGTGGTCTTCAATGGCCCAAGTTCTGGCTTTAAAGTCTCTTGTTATGTATCGTATTTTTCTAAATAGATCTCTCGACTGATTTTTTTGATTGTGGGTCTTAATTTATTGGTATATATTGTGATAATATTGTTGTTTATAATATATATATATATATATATATATATATATATATATTATAAACAACAATATTATACTAAACTTGATATAAAAATAACTTGATTTGTTTAAAACTAAAAAACAAGGTTAAAATCTTGGTTTCTTTTTGGCCTAGAAACCGTTAAAGAAAACAGTTTTAACACATTATTGCTAATATGCGCATCAGCCATATTATGGATTCAATAGCTAATAATATTAGCTATTGAATCCATAATATGGCTGATGCGCATATTAGCAATAATGTGTTAAAACTGTTTTCTTATATGATAATAGCAAATTTTGCAGAGTACTATAATATGTTCGCTGAACTGCTCAATAATAAAAAAATGCTTACAAAACATCATCAAACTGACATCAACGACTTTTGCGCTTTTAATAATTAATAAAACGACGCCTCTGAAGTATTCTAAAAATTGCTCTCCTTGGAAATAATTCAGACGTCAATCCATTTTCTCATAAAACGACCTCTTTGTCTTGTAATAGCGTAAATCTTTTCAGAAAATGAATGAGAGATCTCTTTTTGGCTTTACTATGCAAAGAATTCTGTTTCTCTTAGTTTAAAAGGAAATTTGTTAGGCATATTCTATTTCCATTTTTACTTAAAGTTAGTGTCCTTTGGTGTTTTCAAGTTTGGCATAATTTTTCTCAGCGATCTTTCACAAAGTTTTTAATTAAATTAAGCTTACGTAATTAAGTGCCTTCTCAAACTATGAACTTATAGCTAGTTAATAAAATTTGAAATGATCTATTTTATTAAACAACGAGTTTAGATTATTTCCATACTTGTTAAAAATGTCAAGTTATTTTGAAATTATATGGGAGTTGATGGTCACAATTTTGAATATATAAATATTTAAATATTACTAATGAGTACCCTGATAATAAATTATGAATTGTATTTAGTTAATTTTAGTTACCTACTTTATATCTAACAAAGTCTACTATTGTTAAAAAATTCATTTTATTATAGTTTTTGATATCATGGAAACAATCTATTAAAATGGTATAAACATCAAAACAAAATCCTAGATATCTGAAAACTCCTCAGTACGTATCTTACGATGATATCGCACTAATAATACAATAGTGTCGCAACTCAAAATTCGTCGAAATTGACATAACATTATATTCACGCGTAAAATTTAATTCCCTATAAGTCAATAAAACTGTCGTTTTAATAGTGCAATAAATGAATAAGATATGGCGCCATAAGACGATATTCATGACTGACCGACTGCCGTCACCCCCTTCACAATATCGCGTGATCTTTAGTTGCAACCAACGGTGATCGGGAACGCACGTATTGCTTTGCTCATCATTTCGAGTTTCAACCTTATTGCTGAATCAGGTATGTAATTTTTATAGCTATATTTCAAGTTATTACATTCTTGTTGATTTGAACCTAACCATAATATTGTTGTTTTTCTAGTTATTACACTATTACTGATCTACACCAGCACTTTTTAAATTATTATTTTTACTAACGACACTATTCTTGGTTCAGTTCATTATTTTTGACATGCTACATTATTGTTGAATAATCACTTTAAACCATTTTTGTTGTTGTTTGTAAAACATTTATTAGTCAATATCTATTTGCCGATCACCGAATAGTAATAACTCATTTAAGAAGTGTAGCATTGTTATTAATAAAGCTTATCAACTACTTTATTTTATAAATTTAGAGTTAATACACTCTTTGTGACATTCTTCCGTCAAGTACCTATATACTTAATCTAATCATATTACCTAATTGATTCATTTGTAGGTTTAATACCTATGAGTCGTGGGCGATTACTTGTTGCTATGGCAACAAATGCTGAGGACTGCGAGCAGGAAATCTCTTCACCGTCATTATTGTCACTGGAGAGTAGAAATAATGAACCTGATGTCCAAATAGAAAACAGTGACGTTGCGAAAGTACGATCACCTTCTATACCTTCACCATTTACGAGTGATCAAGTACTTCAAGAAATTGACGTAAACAGTTTCTTTAGTAAGGTTAGTAATGTTAAACCTATTATAGAATCCAACCACGGGCAATATTACATTTCACCGATCCACTCAGACCAGGGCAACTTTGATTCCGATGATTCCGACCGAGATCCGCATTTCGTTCCTGGTGTGCAAAGTAAAACCTATAGTTTGCTTCAAGGCCTAACAATAACATCATTAAGTAGCTCTTCTTCAAGAAGCTCTTCATCGAGTAGCTCTTCTACCAGTACCTGTTCATCAAGTAGCTCGGATGATAGAGTTGTTCATAATTTAAGTCCTTTTGCTGGAACTAGTGGGTTAACTAATGAATTAAAATTTTCCTTGGAAGACCAAAACAATAATACTAAGGGCAAAAAGAGGATACGTATTATTAAAACCTGGAAACACAGTGTAGACAAACGACTTAGCAATACTGGCAAAGCGTATGAATCAGTGAACAAAAAACAAGTGCCTGCAAGGAAAATGGGTCCGACTTCTGGCAAAAAAATGCAGGTTGAACTGTCGTTCACGAATAAACGAGACATCAAGACAAGATATTTTTAATAAGTATTGGAATTTGGGAAATTTACAAAAACAAAGAGAATTCATTATTAGACATACTATAGAAATTAAACCAAAATACAGATATTCTTCAACAAAAAATGTTCGCAAACTAAATACTGGATTTAATTTTACATTAAACAACGATCTCATTAGAGTTTGCAATCCCTATAGCGTGACTGAAATGACCAATGAAAAATTTTACAATCTGAAATTACTTCAAGAAGAGTGGGGTAACAATTTTAATGTTAATGAAGAAAAAGACAAAATCAAATGGCATGACATTAAGGTATTTCGTGTTGAAAACGAACATCCATTTACTTTCTTTTATAAGAACTCTTACGAAGATGAAGATTACCAAAAAGTTTTCGTACGTAGCTTACGACGAACTGAAAACCAGACTTTGTTATTTGCTAATGGTTTGACACGGGAGTACACAAACAAGATACCTTTAACTGAAAATAAGAAAAGGGACTTAAAGAAATTGCTTGACAAAAATGTAATACCCAGAAGTTACCGTGAAACTTACTATAAGAATTTGATCGATTAAAAATTAAAATTGTATTTAATTGTAAACAGTAATAATTGATTTTGAGACTGATTGAAACTCTGAGTTTTGAGACTGAGTTTAAATAATTTGTTTTTCTTTTAAATAGGTCCTTTTAATTAATCACGAATTACTTAAATATGACTATATTTTGTGTTCTTTTTTCAGAAGGTTTATTTTGTTAAATATATAGATTAAGTACAAAATGTTCAAGAATACTGTATTTTGTTATCTGTATCTGAGTTTGTTTGATTATAATATAAACGTAATTAAAAAGTCTTGTAAAGTGTAATACAATCTCTTTAGATCCGAAGTTAACAAATACCAAGAATCAAGTTCCCAAAATTGTTGTAAGTCCAAAAACTAACGTAAACCACAGAAAAAAATAGTAAATCAAATTGTAGTAACACAAAATATTTCATAAATAATGTCATAACTAAAAATAATATTTCATTTTGAACATTTTGCTTAGAGCAATACAGTTTTAACTCAAATTGTTTTAATAACTTCACTGTCAGTATTTTTATTTAACAAAGAGTACAAAGAAACTTCATTTAATATTAATTAGAAACATATTATGCATTAATTTTATTTTTACCTGCAATAGGAAATGAGTAATCAGTTTTTCGTTGATTCTGAAAAATCATCTTTTTTGAGTTACGACACTATTGTATTATTAGTGCGATATTATATTCCCTATTTTAAATTTAGTGGTTTCTGCAACTGGTAGTGGGGGATTAACAAATGACAGCGTTTTCTTGCGCTAAAATGTAATTTCTTTTGAATATAAATTAATCTGGCATCTTGGAATTTTTATATAATCTAATGACTCTCGGTAACAAATATACATATAAATATCTATTATTACATATTATATACATATATACATATATATATATATATATATATATATATATATATATATATAAATATATATATATATATATATATATATATATATATATATATATATATATAATATAAAATTAATGTTTCTTGGGTTTAGGTTCAATAAAAATATGTTACATGTGGAACTAGATTTTATTTTCCATTGCAATCAATCAACGTTTCGGCAGGAAACCCTTGCCTTTGTCAAGATTCTAAAATGTGTATATGTATAAGGACAAACAGATATTTTAAAATATGTATATATATGACTTACCAAAACGTAAAACGTGACACAGACATTAACGAACTGACTATAAAACGAACTATAAAAGTTGATATCTGATATCTCATTGTTTACTGTCATTAGTATATAATTATTTTTATATGAGCGTATCGTTGATGTTTTCGAAAAAGGTAAGGTGGAGATATGTTATGACTTTAAGAGCGTTTTATGATGTTGTATTATTATTGTTTAAATCAGATTGAAATATATTTTATTTAGGTTTTGTGTATCTTTTTTGTCATTTATTGCGTTGGTGTTTCTTTTTATTTCTATTGATTCGTATACCTCCCTCTTCTTTTTGTTTTTTTCTGTTTTTAAAATTCTGATGTTTTCAAAATCAAATTTATGCTTCTTCCCGCTTTCATGTTTTGTGAGCGCAGTGACGTTGTTCTTGTCGTATTTGTGAGAACGAATTCTGGATTGAAGCAGTTGACTGGTTTGACCGATATAGACACCTTCACAGTTTGTACATGGTATCTCGTAAACAACATGTGATTTTTTAAGTTTTGGAGTTTGTGTTTTTAGTTTTGTGAAATATTTATTTAAGAGATTGTTGCCTTTGTGGGCCACTGTTATGTTATGTTTGGCTAAAAGATTGGTTAGTTGTTCAGATAAACCTTTTATATATGGAAGAGTTGTATAAGTGGTTTTGATACTGTTGGGTTTGTTGTTAGTTGTATTGTTATAAAATTTATTGAGTCTTGATTTGAAAATAGTTTCGATTAGATGTTCGGGATATGCATTCTTTAGGAGGGCATTTTTTGCTTTTTTTTATTGCAGTTGGTCTGAACATCTAATCGAAACTATTTTCAAATCAAGACTCAATAAATTTTATAACAATACAACTAACAACAAACCCAACAGTATCAAAACCACTTATACAACTCTTCCATATATAAAAGGTTTATCTGAACAACTAACCAATCTTTTAGCCAAACATAACATAACAGTGGCCCACAAAGGCAACAATCTCTTAAATAAATATTTCACAAAACTAAAAACACAAACTCCAAAACTTAAAAAATCACATGTTGTTTATGAGATACCATGTACAAACTGTGAAGGTGTCTATATCGGTCAAACCAGTCAACTGCTTCAATCCAGAATTCGTTCTCACAAATACGACAAGAACAACGTCCCTGCGCTCACAAAACATGAAAGCGGGAAGAAGCATAAATTTGATTTTGAAAACATCAGAATTTTAAAAACAGAAAAAAACAAAAAGAAGAGGGAGGTATACGAATCAATAGAAATAAA
Source organism: Diabrotica balteata (assembly GCA_918026665.1). Classification (NCBI taxonomy): domain Eukaryota; kingdom Metazoa; phylum Arthropoda; class Insecta; order Coleoptera; family Chrysomelidae; genus Diabrotica; species Diabrotica balteata. The sequence goes on from OU898280.1 coordinate 64,321,679, forward strand.
AAGAAACACCAACGCAATAAATGACAAAAAAGATACACAAAACCTAAATAAAATATATTTCAATCTGATTTAAACAATAATAATACAACATCATAAAACGCTCTTAAAGTCATAACATATCTCCACCTTACCTTTTTCGAAAACATCAACGATACGCTCATATAAAAATAATTATATACTAATGACAGTAAACAATGAGATATCAGATATCAACTTTTATAGTTCGTTTTATAGTCAGTTCGTTAATGTCTGTGTCACGTTTTACGTTTTGGTAAGTCATATATATATACATATTTTAAAATATCTGTTTGTCCTTATACATATACACATTTTAGAATCTTGACAAAGGCAAGGGTTTCCTGCCGAAATGTTGATTGATTGCAATGGAAAATAAAATCTAGTTCCACATGTAACATATTTTTATTGAACCTAAACCCAAGAAACATTAATTTTATATTAAATATAATACGGTTCAAGAAACTCAAAACTACTATATATATATATATATATATATATATATATATATATATATATATATATATATATATATAGATATATATTAATATATATAATGAACCAGAAGTATTTGCTGACAACTTAAGAAAGTAACTTTTAAATATTGGGTTTGCAGCAATAAAAAATGAAACGTGTACTCTTCTAAATTTTTAATCCTAGCTTTCGGACATTGGTTATGTCCTTCATCAGGGAGCTATAAATGTGATGAATAATTTGTTAAAGATTGTATAAGTAATTAAAAATTCGCTACTTAAAAACTTAATAAGGTTGTATCTTCAATGATGTTATATAATGTTGATAAAATTTTCACAGTCTGTCATATTTTTTACATAAAAACTATTCCTATCTTTAAGGTTTTTAAAAAATTACTTCACAATCACAAACACTTAATTACTATACACACATTCATGACCGATATTGGTCATCTAAATGAAATGTTCACCTATTTGTTACTACTAGATCAATGTAACAATAACACAAACAATAATTTATCAATTGACAGTTATTGAAATTTTACAAATGAAGTTTTTTTAAATTTAGTAATTTTTGTATACACACAGATACCGGGATCATACAAGACAAAATTTTACACCAACCACTGACGACTTTAAAATATAAACTTTATGTATACTTTAATTACCGTTAATTAAAGCATACATAAGAAGAGCAATAAATCAAGAAGAGCAATCAATCAAGAAGAGCAATCAATCAAGAAGGGCAATCAATACAACCCGCAAGAAATACTTGCTGATCCAAGTATTTCTTGTCTTGCCCCATAGCCTGATGTTCAGCATTTGGTTTTCTACGGCTCTTTGGTTCTTTGATATTTTTTCCATGTTTTCCTTTGTAAACGTCCAAGTTTGTGAACCGTAAGTAAGAACAGGAAGAATAAATTGGTTGAAGACTCTTGTTTTTAAATAACTCTCTTATAACAATATTATAATAAAGTTTCTTCTTCTCAATTCCAAGATTAGCGATAATTGGCTGTTCCGACCACGTTCCGACATCAAACTCTACTCTCTCGTTTCAATAGGCGTCATACACTCCAATTACCTTTATGTTTGTAATTTGGAATTTAATAAGTTACAACACCTTTGGTCATTGATATTACTTACTTTTTGCTAGTGGATACGTCAATTACTATTTTTGTTCTAAACGGACCAAATTTCAAATGCCATAACTTTCATCTTTTTTGTAGATATTTTTAAACTGAAATTTTACAGTTTGTAGATTGATTTTTATAGCTTACTTTCAGAATTTTAAATTATAAGATTATCTGCTTGTGATGTTGGCGAATACATTAACTCATCTTATTCTTTTTACAGCAGCTTGAAATTGATGGGTTGTAATTAGACTAGTCCATTTCCTAAGATTACACAGCCAGAATATACTTATGTGTCCAGGGCCTCTCTTGCCCTCAATATTACCTTGTAGAATCAACTATAAAAGTCGGTATTTATTCATATGTGTAATGTGGCCAAATTATGCCAATTTTCTGTTCTTTATAGTGTCAATAATTTCTTGTACTATCTTAGCCTCTGGAAAATAGTTAGCTAAGTTGTATCGTGTATACGTTGAACACGTAAAGCTTGGAATAATTTCGTTAAATGCTTAATTTAGTCGTTGGCTTAAAAAACTTTTAAAAATTTTTTAATTTCGCATTTTTTGCTGAACTCATATTTTTGGTGACGTGATATCTGTTCGAGTTATGACGTCATTGTCATGTTTTTAAATGGTAATGCCCCTTTTTCACAGTATTATCGAAAAAAGCACATCTTTTTGTATAGGAATGTCATATTTTTTATAACCGTATGTTCGGAAAATAACAGATATTTTACTCATATCTAAACGTAATTTATAAAAATATAAACAGAAATAAATAAATCTACAAATTATTAAATTAAATGTTAAAATTTTAAACCATTTGCCTTTTGACAACATGCAAGGTTATGTTGAAACATAAAATTCAGACTTAACGTATTCCCTAGGCAAAAATCTAGTGAGAACAGATCAGCAGATCTTGGTGACCACTCCAAAAATTTAAAAATTTTAATTTTTTTTATTTAAAATCCTTTATAAAAGATATATAATAAAATACCCAAACGGGCTATATTACAATTACGTTACAGAACGTTTTCGGAATGTAAATTCCATCATCAGTGTAACGAAGTATACATGCTATGAGTCACTAAAATATATGGGTAAAAACCCGTTAATGGTGGTAATCACAGACAATTAAACACACTTTGATTGTCTGTGGATACTTAATGTGCCCTTCTACCACCCAGTGAGGTCTTGTGCTCAGTACCTACAGTACCTCATCTGAAAAAAAAGAGATTTTCGTAGAAATTGCGGATCATAAATACATCGATTCATCAATTTTACGCAATATTCTTGTCTGCGGTTAAAATCATCTTCAAATATTTTATAAATTGAACTCAATGAAGTTACATTGCATTTTATATGGGTATTACTTTAAAAGAGGCGTTTGACATATTGATTGACAAAGATTGGAAGAACAACCCAAAAAGATCAAATAAAACAAGGTTTGGATGACAGATAAAATATTAGATCTTATTCAACAAAAAAGCAAGTAAAAAATAAAGACCAGACTCGATATAGAAAAATGTATAGAAATGTAATGCATTAGGTTAAAATAGCAGAAAGCCTGGATAGTACATAGTTGTCGTAACACAGAAAAACTGTGAAGATAACGTGACGGGTTTATTATAAATAGAAACCTTAAAGAAATTACGTACACTCAGAAAAAAAAGAACTCCGCACTTTATGAAACCTCGCGAAAATAATCATCGATTTGAAAAATAAAAATAAAAAAATATACAGAATACAGGAATATTAGCATTAGTATTTTAAATGCGAAAGTAGAAAAAACCATCACATAAAGCAAATATGCGAAAGCTCCGGACCCTGACCAAATACTATCCCACTGACTCAAAGTTTTAAATGACCAAAATATATTAGAACTAATAAACATCTTTAACTACATTTGCATCATCAAATACTTCATTTCAGCTTCAAAAGATAATTCTCACCATAATTAAACATAAATGCAAACAAACCCTGGGAAATAAACAATTATGTTTTAGGAAAGAATTAGGAATGAAGAAAGTTTTGTTTTTAAGGTTAAAACTATTCCAAAGATTATAGGAAATATAAAATCCAATTTAAGTCTGCTTCATAGATTGCTACAAGGCGTACCCCCTAGTCTGGTTTACGATAACGAGACCTACAAAATTTTAATTATTTAAGTTTAACGTATACTTCAAACTAATATTTAACGAAGCCTTAAAAGGACAATACAAAATTCGAATTGGGAGAAAAACTGTTTACAGCATAAGTAATGCGAATGATATACCGATTTTTGTTGGAAATATCGAAGATCTTTACTTTCTTATAGATCGAGTTATTGGAGAATGCTCCAAGAATCTATTTGTCCTATTTAACTAATTGACAACAATAAGTCCATTACAAAATCATTTTAATAATTTAGAATTAAAACTGGCATACAAATAACAGGAGAAGCATTTATGAAATTTAGACCTATCCTATTTAATTTTAAGCTAATACTACAAATTGTATTGAGTAATATGAGCTACTACTCCTTGTAAATAAAGTTAAATTAAATAACGTTAATATGATGAACAAGTCTTAAGCCTTCTAGATGCGGTCTTATCTTAGAATGCTCAAAGAATCATGGGTTCAACGCATTTCTGACAATAAACAGAATTCGTCAAGGTAAAGGTTACTTAAGAAAAATGATACAAACGAGAGAACTTGAAACTTTCTGTTATTATAAGGGAATGTTAAATTGGAAATAGTATTCTCGAGAATGTTTCATTTCGTAATTACTTCACTGTAAATAGTTTATAACGCACAGGTTGAGGTAAATAATGATAAAACACATTACTTGATGCGGTGTAATCCGATTAAAATAGAAGAATAGAATACATTATTAAAAAACTACATTATGCAGTCCGATATAAAGGTACACACACGTTAATTGCTGAAATAAAGATTGAATCAGACGTAGAATATGACTGATACAAAACAAAACTGATTATTGGCGAGGGCTTGGGACCGACCTTGTGCATCATTTATAAGCGTCTTGGTAACGCTTAGGAGGACGCTTGGACTGTCATAACTTTGCACTTCCAATGACCATCTAGCAAGGCAGGGAGTAGGAGATATAAGTGTCATCAATCATTTCAGTAGTTGATGATCTGTTTTGACAATAATAGGTGAATTTTCTATGTAACTCCAGAATTTATTAACTGCATATAATATAGCTTAAGCTTCTCTTTATGTCGTACTATAGTTATATGTTCAGCCGCGTAAGTAAGCGACTTGCATACTTTATCGGCGTTTCACTTTCTTCCTCCCCTGGAGGAGACATGCGCCAAGTGCAAACAAACTTGCGTCTGTTTTATTAATAAAAAGTTTGTAAAAGTTGCTTGTTGCAGAATACGAGCTTACGTAAGCAATCTTTAAAGAGTTTCAGAAGCCAAGTTTTGTGCCGGTCCCCAAACAAATGCTACATTCTTCATAGTTAAGAAGAAAAGATCTTCAGATACTGGTTTAAATTAGTAAGTACTGAAACTAAAGAGTGACTCTAATCTTTGGATATTGTCACCATAGCAGGAGCAGAACACTCTCCTAGGATTTTGTGAATTGGCTTTCGGCATTGTCCAAGATGTAACAGACAGCCATATATCACGAAATATGGATCAGTTATATGCAGTAAAAGTTATTTTATTAAAAAAGCTATATAATTATACGTAATAAGTTATTTTATTAAGAATGGGATACAATTAGATGCAATAAAAAGATTTTAATAAAAGAGTTGTATATAATTAAATACGCAATAATTGGATATAAAATTTTATAACAATTTGTGGGCCTTACCTTGTCTGTTTAAACTTTTAAAACTTTTATACTTTTTATTCAACTTACTCTTTTAAATAAAACCACAGACATGTAATATTGGCATAATTATTATAATTTACAACATCTATTTTGTTTATCGTTATTAGACAATACCCTAATATGGGTTTTTATTATTTCAGCATTTGTTTAACTTTGTATCGAAACCTGAGGATGCTTTACATATTGTAGAAAGCGAAACCGGTCGTCTGATAGTTAAATTAAATTGATTGTGAGTAAGTCTTATTTATTATTTCTTTACCTATTTGTATATTTCTGTTGGAATTTCATCAGGACCAGTTGCTCTGACATCTTTTGATGACTGTATGGCTTATATAACCTCAGACCATGTTAATAAGGGTCCGTCGCAGTTAGTAATATCGGGAGGTGAACTACTCCTATTGTCTTCGAATAGGTTAGTGGCGTAATTTTACCATTCTTTTTGTTTGTCCCCTACTTCAAATATTACTTTACCATGTTTAACCTGTAGCAATGCAATTTGTTTCTTATTAAAGATACCAGCCGCTTCTTTTATTTTTTTATACGTGTTAAACGTATCGTATCTATTTTCAACTTCTTCAATGTCATGAAACTGTTTGCTGGCTAGATGTTGACTCTTTGCTTTTCATATTTTACGTAGAATTTCTTTTTGTATGCTGTTGTACTGCGTTGTTTTTCGCTAGTCGCCGTTGTTCCATCAAATCCAATATGTCATTTTTAGCTTTGACCTGCCTTGTAAATTTCTCACACAGATTTCTTTTACTGTTGTTACGATTTTATTTAAGCCCTCATCGACGTTTTCACCAACATTTTCCCAAATGAAATTTTCGTTCAGTTGTCTTTAAACTGATTTCTTTACTTTCTCGTCTTGTAATTGGGCTGTATCAATATTTTTTCAAGACTTCTTTTTGATCACCCTTTTAAATTTTAATTGGGTTAATGTCAGCACCTGGATAAGTTTTAACTGATTTAATGTAGTTTCTAAACCGATTTTTTATTAGAATGAAGTTGATTTCGTTCCTAATGATTTTGTCCTCTGATTCTGCGTTTGACTTCCAGGTGTAGAGTATTCTCGGTGTCAAGTGAGTATTTGATATAATGAAATCGTGCTCTTGACAGAACTGGACTAGTCGATCTCCAAGTTCGTTTCTGTAAACCAAGCCATAATCCCCCACAATGTTTAAACAAGGTCCTTTGCCGACTTTAGCGTTAAAATCTCCGAGGTCTTTGGTATTTTCTGCTAGTTTGATAAGATCTAGAGTATCAGTAAGATCTTTGTAAAATGCTTTTAATTTATCTTCATTACTGGATGATGTTGGAGCATAGACCTGAATTAAATTGCATGGAATAAAATTACATTGCCTGCGTAGAACGACAAACAACAATCAATATTCTCTAGAATAATCGAAATGAATCGATTTCCGAACCATCCAGATCAGTTCCATGCAAAATCAATTTGCCAGCAAAGGCACGCATAAAACCGCGCGAAATAGAAGGTGCCATGCAGTGAAAGTAGGGTTAATGATTCAAAATAATACTTACAGCAAAATTTACGGTATTAAAAGCACTTTAACACTTACGAAATAATGTTTATTCTCGGCCTCTAGTTGGGGGCCAGGTTATAAGTGGCTGTTAGGTGGGAAATAGGATTCTCGAGAATAAGGTTTTATTTAGAAATTACTTCGATGTAAATAGGTTGCAATGCACAGGTTGAGGTAAATAATGATAAAACACATTACTTTATGCGGTGTAATCTATTAAAATAGAACAATAGACTACGTTATTAAAAAACTACATTATGCAGTCCCATATGGAGGTACACACACGTTGATTGCTGAAGAGACAATAATAATGGCGGCTGTCGATATGACAGCTTTCTTCTTCTTCTTCTCTTCTTCATTAGAGCAATTCTAATTTTATTTATTGCTGTTTTGAATTATTCGTTAGTGGTACAGCCAAACCACTCTCTTAAATTTCTCATCCAGGACATTCTTCTACGGCCTGGATTTCTGCGTTCTTGGATTTTTCCTTGCATTATATTTTGCAGGATTGTGTACTTTTGTCCTCTCATCAGGTGGCCCAAGTATTTAAGTTTTTACTTTTTTATATTCAGTATAACTTCTGGATCGTTATTTATTCTGCGTACCTCTTCATTTGTAATTTTATCCACCCAACTTATTTTTAGTATGGCGGTAGCATCACATCTCAAAACTTTCAAGATTTTTAACATTGCTCTGTTTAAGAGTCCATGTCTCAACACCGTAAAGCAACTTACTGAATATATAGCATTTAAGCATTCTAGTTCGTAGATGAATACTAATCACGATTACAAATTTTTTTTTTCATTTTTATAAAGGTAGACCTGGCAATTTCAATACTTTTTTTTATCTCGTGATTTTGGTCACATGTTTCATTAAAGAGGGTTCCCAAGTATGTGTATTCGCTTACTTATTCGAGTTGGGTACCGTTTATTGCGATACTAGTATCATGTATTGGAATCTTACTGAAGGTCATATATTTGGAGTTTTTGACGTTCATCCTTATGCCATAGTTATTACATATCTCATTCATATTTTCAACTAGATGTTGTAGATCTTCCGCTGTTCTTGCTATTATCACAGTATCGAGCATATCGAATGTTATTAATAACTTTTCCGTTGATTATTATCCCTTCGTTTAGATGTGAGAGAGATTCTTGGCATATTTGTTCGCTGTAGATATTAAACAAAAGCGGTAACAATATACAACCTTGTGGAACTTCTCTACATATTTCTATTTCGTCCGATATTTGGTCTTCTATTTTATATTAGCTTGCTGATTCCAGTACAGATTTAATATTATTTGTATGTCTCTGGTATCGATGTTCTTACCCTTCAGGATTTCTTTGAGTTTATTGTGGCATACTTTGTTTAAGGCCTTTTTAAAGTCTATAAAGCAGGAGTGTACCTCTTGGTTAACATCTAGACATCTCTGTGTTAGGACATTTAAGGCAAAGAGAGCTTCTCTTGTACCTAATCCTTTTCTGAATCCCATCTGTGTATCGCTAATATCGAAATCTAACTTTTGATAGATTCGGTTGTGGATGACTCTAAAAAATATTTTAAGCAGATGACTCATACAGGAGATTGTTCGCTGATCTGAACATTGCATTGCCTTAGTTTTCTTTGGTATGGTGACAAACGTAGACAGCAACCATTCTTGAGGTATTATACCAGTAGTGTATATTGTATTGAAAATATGTAATATTATGGTTACGGATTTATCATTCAACAGCTCTATAGGAATTTTAGGTCCATTTGCTTTTCCGTTCTTAGCATGTCTTATTGCGTATTATACTTCTTCTTTCAATATGCCTGGCCTAGTTGCATTGATTATCTGAGTTAAGTTGTTTCTATCGTCGTCAAATAATTCATTCAGGTATTCTGTCCATCTTTTTATTTTATTCTCTAGATCTACATTAGGATTTTCTTTTTCGTCTTTAAGTTTACCCATTTGGCATTTCTGTATGCTTTCTATTATCTCTTTTACTTTATTGTGCATATTGAACGCATCGTACTGTTTTTCATAGTTTTCCATTTCTTCACACTATTCTTTAATCCACGTCTTTTTGGCTTCTTTTATTCTCTTTTTTATGTGTTTTTTTTTGTTTTTGTCTAGATAATTATTCATCTTTCTTTTTTGTTTCATCAAGTCTAGTATATCTTGTGTCATCCCCCTCTTATTCTTTGATGTTGTTTTTGTAAGATGTTTGTTTCCTTTTGTTTGTATAGCTGTATTTATGTACTTTATTTTTGGTTAACATTATTTGTATCGTTAGTTTGTTGCTGCACTGAACGGAGGTTTTTTTATTTCTTCTCCTGTTTCTTATACGTATATTTTTGTTTCTAAGTTTGTTTAAATTTAGTGCTTTTCTGTGTGGTCTTCTAATCTTTTTTGGTCTCGCCTATATCGCAGTAGCTCCGGTTTAAGTCTTAAGACATTTAACAGCATTACTATACCTCCTTGCTATTATAATATAGTCTATTTGATTTCTTACTATTTTTTCTTTGGTATGTTATGGAGATGTCCATGTATATAACCGTCGAGGAGGTAATTTGAAAAAGGTGCTTGTTATTACAAAGTCTTCGCTTTAGCAAAATTGAACCAAACGATCTCCTGTCATTTCTTTTTTAGTCGATAGTTTCCTACTTGCTCTCCAACGTTACCTTGTATTATGTTAATGTGTTGTTTTTTTTTATTGTTTTCGGCATTTCTTCTAAATCGTTGGAGAATTGTTCTATTTCATTGTCATTTTTATCTGCTGTTGGTGCATAGACTTGAATAAGATTTATTAAGTTATGTCTTTCTTTAATTTGTATTAATATTAAGCGCTTTGAATAAGGAGTACAGGTAATCAAAGAATTTTTCCATTTATTTGAAATGATGATTCCAACTTGGTAACGATGGATGTTCTGGTCGATTCCGGAGTAATAAAATACGCCATTATTTCGTGTTGAACATTTTCCAGATCTTAGCCATTGTGTATCGCTGATTTATAAAACATCGATGTTTAGTCTATTCATTTCTTGTTCAACATTACCCAGTTTTTTTGCGCATATTAAGCGCTTTGAATAAGGAGTACAGGTAATCAAAGAATTTTTCCATTTCTTTGAAATGATGATTCCAACTTGGTAATGATGGATGTTTTGGTCGATTCCGGAGTAATAAAATACGCCATTATTTCGTGTTGAACATTTCCCAGATCTTAGCCATTGTATATCGCTGATTTATAAAACATCGATGTTTAGTCTATTCATTTTTTTTCAACATTACCCAGTTTTTTTGAAGACAACAAACTTTGAACATTCCACGTTGAAACTCTTAAAGTTGTTGATTTCTGCGCTCTTGTACAAGGATTTCGCATGTTCACGACCAAGTGAGCCTTGTAGTCTTATGCTTTTCTCACTCTGTCGGATCTTGGTATCCTATTCCCATGATCAGTACGGTTTCTTTTGGTGTACGCCATAACGACTTAACTAGGGGTACTCTATGAGTCTTTAATGCAGTGGTTTCCCATTGCCTTCTGTATCCTTCCGCCGTTGACCATCCTTGGTTCATCCGCCTTCGAGACCGATTTCTCTATCTCAGGACAAAAGAGTGCCCTTCCACATACTAGCTCACCCGCCTGAAGCCGTTGGCCAGTAAATGGTGAGATCGCTTATACCGGCAATGATTCGTCCATTGACAGCATCCTACATTAAAATGAGTGACAGAGGTGACAAGTATAATTTTTGTTACAGCGTCGTATAATAAGAAGTAGCCGATATTGGACACTGCAGTTATTAGTTAAAGGAGAGCTAGAGAGAAAGTGAGGAATTAGTGAGAAATATTCGTTGCCACGATATTCCTTAACGGACCAACCTTACAGCATAATATGATTATTACATGGCACATACGATGGAAAAAAATATCGATAAGTTCGCATATAGGCTATCAACTTTTAAATCTATGTACGGTACTTAAAGAAGAAAATGCTACAAGTAGTTTAGGTTTTATATTTTAGTTATTAACTTTTGAAACATTTTATATGTACAGGCCATTATTCTACACATGTTAATATTTTATACAAGTTAATAATTAATTCCATTATTCCAAATAACGTTTTCCTTTTAGCGATGATCTTAGTCTGTTTAAATTTCCTGTCACATCTCTTCGCCCTTTATATTTTTTAAATGTTAGTCGACATTGTTGCGACCCTATATAAACGCCCTTCCAAGGGTTGGTCAAAGGTCAAATTTCATTTAATTTCAGACCTTTAAATTTACTCGAAAAAGTAATACGTTTAAAGTTTTGTCTTGCATCTTTAACTGAAGTCTCAATTTGTAAGAACCACTACTTCATCTTTGATTATATAAGATAAAGGCACATCTAACGGTCACTTTAAGAACTTTTTTTTATTATTTTTCTAATAAAAAACATGTAGGATTCGAATAAAATATTTCCGATTACAGTCATTTTTAGTTTTGAATTAGCTCTACTATGATTTATATGAAAAATATTGTTACCGCACTTCCGAGAGATGAATAGCACATAGAAAGAGTTTCATAACGTAAAAGAAAAAGTAATATCTAAAATATTAAATGATAGTGAGGTTTGGAACGTCAGAAAGTGTATAGCAACCTAATTATATTATTATGTATATACATTTATTTTATTTTAAGTTTTATTTTGAGTTTTAAAATTTACATTTCTTATTGTGTTAAAGTATCGCAAGCAAGTTGGTGTTTAATAAAGTTATTTTATAGAAGTTCTATAAAATATATTTTATAGAACAAAATCATTTAAAAAAAATTTAGAAAATAAAATATTATAACAACAAAACTATTTAAAAAATAAAATAGGGCAGCATTAAAAAGAGTTTAAATCTAATTTAGAAAGACAACTAGTTGAGTAAGTTGAGTTAAAAATTAATAATAAATAATTAATTGAATACAAAAAAACCGCTTCTCTAGTTGATCAGCTATAACTAAAACTAACAAAATTTTTCAAACCACCCTCATTCGATATCCAAACAACATAAGAAATTTATCGTTTTCAATTAGAAGCTGCAGCTAGAGAATATAGTTAGAATGAAAAATAAATGGCAGCTTCTACGGTGGTATCGAGAACAGGCAGCAACCGTTTTGCAATTTCTTTCCCAGAGTACACCCAGTTATAAATTTCTCGAATACCTTTCTCGTAATAGCTTCTAAAGCAGGTTTTTCAAAGCAAGCTAAAAGTTCGATATTAAAAACATAGCGAAAGTCTGCAAAAATTTGAAGTCGATATTAAAAGACTATTACATTTGTCTTACTCTTAGGGACCTAAAGATTTTATGGAACAAATTGGAATGCAGGCGTTTATAGCTAAACTACAGGATCTTGACATGCAACAAACCGTTACATGCAACAAACCAAAAAGAAGTTACAACCGCAGATAACCAACAAAAAATTTTATCTCAGATGTTGAACATACTGCCAAATTTTTAACAAAAGTCTCAAAATCCAAACAAAAGATGTTTTGATATAGAAGAATAGGAAATTTGCTAAATAATTGCAAAAGCCGATCCCAGGCAAAAACAAAAGAACCAAATAATGAGGTCAGAAGGTCGGCCAGATCAAAATTTTAGAAATCCGTCATATAGTCATATTAGAAACACAAGTAGATATATCTCTTTAAAAAATAAATTTTTAGTAAAAAACCACAGAAGTAAAAAAGATACTCTAGTCAAAAAATAAATAAAAATAATAGAGAATAGATGTCAATAGGAAAAAAGAAAAAGTTCGAGCTTTTCTGGACAAACTTAAAAAATGTGAAAAAAAAGAGTAATTCGTGGATGACTTAAAAATAGAGTAAGATCTATTTTAAGGGAAATAACACTGTAACAAATACAGTGAAACTATAAAGGAGTCCTTGTCTTTATGGGTATATCTGTACCTTTCCAATGGTCTATTATGTCGGAAGTGAGAGGGTCCTGATAAAGTACGTACAGTTTAACACCTTAAGCGACATTTGTATCCTATTAGATACAAACGACTTTGATCATTTTTGGCCACCTGTATCCAAACAGATACAAAGGAATACTTTCACTTTAGGCTAGCTGAATTCAAAAGAATGCAGGGTTTGTATTTAATTGAATGGATAACTTATAAAGCATGGCCGGCTGTTCCAAAATTTGTTTTTGGCCAACGATTTTTTTTACAAGTTGATAATTATATAACACATTTTGTTAAAAATAAAATGCAATTAATTTAAATAAAAAAATAACACATTTATTTTTAGTAGCTATTTATAAAAACTCTTAATAAATGATATTACATTAATATTTCGGATTTATGAGAAATAAAAAAACATGTAAGACAATAAAATTCTTTACAAGCACTACATTTGTGGCGAGTTTACGAAGATTTGGCTTGTGCATATTTCCAATCGTGGCTGTTTATTAGCCTTTCGTAGCAAGCCATACATCTTCTTTTCTTATTATCATCCACTAAAATATGATTTTCGTTGATGTTATTAGACGGAAAAGGTCTTGTTAAATTTTCGTCCAAAAGCTGAGCTTGTTCTTTGAATTTGGTGATGGACATTTTTTTCTTTGTTACGATCTGATGTACACAATACGCATTTATTAGCATAGTTCCTGTTAGTAATTCTATTGCTAATTTTCGATGCAACTTGATCCCTTTTCGTAAACTAGTAGTACATCTATTGTACTCTAAAATTATTATCGGTTTTTCCATTTCCTCGCCATATCTTCTTACAGGAGTCATTGCATTGCTATGCTTTGTTGAAATCACCAAGACATCTTTTTTGTCCTTCCATGTTAACACAGTACAAACTGTCTTGCTTTGTAAAGTCGTAGACTGATACTTCTCTAACTTTGCTTTCACAATTTCAGGAGGATTATTTTTTCTGTTTGAACCGGATTTTATAGTTTATAATGCTGAATCCAAATCGATGCAAGTGGCCAACAGCGTCAATTTATGAAAATGGGCCACTTGTATCCATTTCGATACAACAATGTTTTCATGAGAAAATAACATTATACTATATAAATTATAAAAGACACAGTTAAGTAGGGCATTTTAATATATATTTATGAATTTTACACAGCGGCCCCTAGAACTGCGTTTCTTTTTAACATGGTGGCGCTTAACGTGTTAACAGGCGATACTGCCAAAATCGGATATTAAAAGTGTGCTCTTTTTATAGCACCCTTTGGTAAAAGAACTCTTGCCAGAATTAGAAACAGATTTTACTAAATCAATTGTCGCCGAGATTTGGAAGATTGGCGTAAGAAATATCACTTATGTAACGGTAGAAAAGACCTTAGAACAAAACGTCGATATGATATTCTCAGCTAATTTTTTAATAATGAAAAACCCAATTACTATATTTGTATGACAATGCTAAACAATTTAAAATTTGAGTTTGATAAAAAGGAATATATAGACATTCTTATCTATATCTTGTTCAACTTTTTATCAATTATTTTGTGAGCGTTTTAAATAAACTATTATACTTGGTTTTATCAAACTATAGTTTTAATGTTATTAATGACCATCAAAAGGAAAATATGGCATCTATGATCGAACTGTGTTGTATCTACACTTGAGTGCAAAACAATCGACTCAAAAGAAAGCGATTTTTGAGATAACACCTTCTGTTTCAAAGTAAGAAGTATGAAAATAAAAAGATGTAATGTGCAAGCAATAAATTTATTATTGAGATTACAGAAACTGCTATTGCATTACCTGGAAGACGTATTATAAAAACAATAGAGTTTCCTAAATATCCACCATTGGAACTAACGTAAGAACGATGTTATGAACAGGGAAACCATCAATTATAAAATGAATTTATGTATTTTTCGGTATTTGATATTACTATCCCTACTAATAAATTACTTAGGCATTGCTTCCCATACATCATTAAGCGCAGCTCTCAATTTCATTATGCTCCTTGGTGTGTGATTTCTATCTCGGACCGTTTGTTTAAGCTTATACCAAACATGCTCTATTAGAATTATGTCCGGGCTCAACGCAGGGCAATTTATTATAGATATACCGATCTCAGTCAGATAGGTGGTGGTGACTCGTGCGGATTGGCATCCTGCATTATTGTGCATTAAAATAAAGTTATCAATAGTGTCAATTATAAAGTTACCAATAAAGTCCGCGTAAGGAACTAAATGTTTCGCCAAAATGTCTCTGGAGTATGGATCCGCCATGAAACCATTCCCACGTCCTCCATCAGGCACGAAAACCAACTTGGTTTACCCATCCATGGAAATACCTGACCACAACGTAAAATAACCGCTTCTATAGATTCGACGCCTCTTGTCGTTGCCATGTAGGCAGATCCTACTTTCTTTTTCTTCACTGGCTTTACATTTCGGGGTGAGTTTTCGCCGCATCTACTATCGCCCTCCATCCTCTACTATCTTGCGCTTATATTTTACATTGTTGTACCCCAATTCTAGATAAATCGGCTTCAACATCATCCTTCTTATACAGACCATGCTTCTTATCGTCAGGCTTACACAAACCTAGAAGAGTTGGGTGTTTGGCAGATAACCAAGGCAAACAACTGTTAACCGTAGAAGAAAAACTAGACACTTGGAAGAATTATGTGGAAGTAACTTTTGCAGATGAAAGGCAGACTACCATTGAAGACACTGAATGCCAAACAGGACCCCCGGTTACCATTGAAGAAGTCACGTTAGCTATTAAAAGAACTAAAGTTGGTAAAGCGGTAGGGCCTGACGAGTTTTGTGCAGAATTCCATTAACTTATGGATGAACAGGGAATAAAATGGATAACAACTGTATTCAACAACATATACGTAACTGGAAAAATACCACAAATCTGGTTAAAGTCGACCATCGTGACCATACCAAAAAAAGTAAATGCCAAGATATGCGAAGACTACAGAACAATTAACCTAATAAGCCACTTACTAAAAACGTTCTTGAAAGTGATACACGGCAGAATATATAAAAAATGCGAAGAACAAGTATCATGGACGCAGTTTGGATTCTGCGATTCCTTAGGCACCCGAGAGGCTCTATTCGCTGTCCAAGTGCTTATGCAAAGATGCAGGGATGTTAACTGCGATGTGTATATTTGTTTTATCGACTACAAAGAGGCATTTGATAGAGTAAAACATGATAAACTTATAAACATCTTGAAAGAAGTGGGGTTAGATGATAGAGACTTGAGAATTATCTATAATTTATATTACAACCAAACAGCCAATATTAAAGTGGATGATCAATTGACAGAGGCAGTCTCCATAGATAGAGGAGTGAGGCAAGGATGCATTCTGTCCCCGGTGTTATTTAATATATACTCTGAAAATATCTTCGAGCAAGCGATGGGAGAACTACAAGAAGGCGTATTAGTCAACGGAATGCGTCTAAACAACATTAGATATGCCGATGACGCAGTAGTTTTTGCAGATAGTCTGGACGGTTTGCAAAGAATAATTTCGCATATATCACATATAATTAGAGAACACGGACTTGATCTTAATATGAAGAAAACAAAGTACATGGTAGTCAGTAAACGCGAAATATTAAATACACAGCTTTTGGTTAACCAATATCCAATTGACAGAGTGGACAGCTACACATACCTTAGTACCAATATTAACAGCCGATGGGATCACTCCAGTGAAATAAAACAACGCATAGGAAAAGCGAGATCAGCGTTCATACTGATAAAGTCTCTTTTCAGAAGTCATGATTTACCACTTGCTACCAAAATCTCTCTTATTAGATGCTATGTATTTTCTACCTTATTATACGGAGTAGAAGACTGGACACTTTCCGAGGCTTCCTTAAGAAAACTCGAGGCATTCGAGATGTGGTGTTACAGACGTATCTTAAGAATTTCATGGGTGGATCGTGTGACTAATGTTAAGGTCCTACGTAGAATAGGCAAGGAATGCGAGATTATTAACACCATCAAAGAGCGCAAACTAGAATATCTTAGCCATGTTATGAGGAATGAACAGGGATACGGCTAGTTGCAACTCATTCTTCAGGGCAAGGTATTTGGAAAGAGAACACCAGGGAGAAGAAGAATATCTTGGCTTCAAAACCTAAGAAATTGGTTTAATACATCGACAACCGGACTATTCAGAATAGCAGCAAGCAAAGTTAGGATAGTCATGTTGATTGCCAACATCCGGAATGGATAGGCACCGTAAGAAGAAGAAGATTCATCCTTCTATCTTTTTATTGGCCGACTACTAATCTTCTACCATCGGGTCTTTTAAAAAACACTGTCTTTAATACTCTTTCATCCTCTGATCGTACCACGTGACCTGCCCAGATCACGCTTTCGTCGGACAATAATACCTGACTCCATTGATAGTCGTCAAGATGTTAGCGAGCAAATTCTAATTGCCTTTGCTTTCGGGGCTGTAGTCTTGGGACCCGTCGCTGCCTTTTTAATATCAGGTTGGCTGCCTTTAGTCTTCTTCCTGTCTCTTCGTATACGTTGTTATTCGTTCACCTCTTCTCCTTGTCGGCGGACATAATCACCAGTACCTTGGTACCGACGATACAATCGGGACACAGCAGATTGGCTTAAATTTAGTCGCTTTGCCACGGCCCTCTGGCTCAGTCCTTTTCTTAATAATACTACTACTTGACCTGCTTGGTCTAGTGTGCTATCCATTTGTAATGCAGTTGCGAACTTAACTGACTGATGTATTAGTGGGTTGCTATGGAAATTGATGCGTACGATGTTAACCGAATACGTTAAGTCGGTGCACGTCGACTTCAATGAGTCAAATTCTGAACTCATGTCTACGTGTTACATTATTTCTTTGTAATACAATACTATGTAATATTGTACACTAAATATTTTTAAATTTACACTTTTTAAATTGAAAATATTTCGCAAAATAATTTTGAGTCGTTATTATTGTGCACTCAAACGTATATCTTAAAATTTTGATTTGTATATATTGAGAATATTCTACTTTCAAAAAATTTAATAAACTTATTTATGAAGGTAAAAGTTTTTTTTAAGTCTCCATATCTATAGTTCGTCCCTTGCAGGTCTGATTTCTTATTTTTTAAAATCAAGATTTTTGACTACTGTAGATCTTTTATTTCTGTATATAGTACTCAACAAAAATAATTAAAAAAATCCCCCTCACCCCCCTTAGCGGGAGGGTCACTGCACGATCGTGACGTTCAGGCTTAAATTACTTTAATGCACGATCGTGACGGTTTTAGACGTTCAGTGTAAAATAATACACACAAGGAAATATTTTACGTAGAAATATGTTTTTATTGATAATTAATATTGGTAGGGACTAAAACAATAAGGTATCTTAAATCTAAAAATCGGAAACCGTAAAAAAAATAAAAAAAAAAACGTAAAATACAAAAGTGTTAAAAAATTATTTGATAAGCGGAAAAACAGTTTTGTTTCCTAGACAAACAAAGATAAACCCCACAGTTGGTACATAAAATCTTTGATCTACTTTTACAACATTCCATTCTGCATACTCTTGGGCTGTCTATTTCATCGAATGACGGAAGATGGTCATATTCATCATACCTTTTGGCCGCGGAAGGTTGATTAGCTCGACGGAATTTAGATGTATTAGTGCAAATACTATCATCTTCATCAGTGTCTATTCTTCTTTTGCGTTCTGGTATGTTGATTAGACCATCTGTCACTTGCATTCTAAATTCCAGTAAATCCATTATTTTACATTTGGGTATTCCCATTGATGTTGAATCTAATACGTAAAATCGCCAAGCATTTGTCATCGACAGGTCAAAAAAATCAAGAATGACTTTTAGAGTCCATTTTTTTGTTTTCATAAACGTTCTGTAATATTCTATGGACTGATTAAGAATATCCACTCCTCCCATATTCTTATTGTAATTTTCAATAACCTTTGGACAAGTGACGTCAGTAAATTGTTCATACTTTTTCTCTCTGGAATTCAATTCATCATAATTGTGCCGGTCCCATGAAGTCCCATAGCACTAAATCTTTCAAATAAAGGTATAGATGTGAAAAACCGCTCGAAATATACACAACTGCCACGTGAAATAGATTTAGAAAGGTAAAGAATGACAGAAGCTCCAACACCTAGCGATCTGTCTCCTAAGTTTCGTTTAGCACCCTGGTAACCTTCGAAGTCAATCATCAAAACTTCGTGTGTAGTAGCAATAAAAGCTTTTAACACTTGTAGACGTGCTTTTGTTTTTATAACTTGTCTTAAACCACGTGGACAAGCCCCCCAGAACGGAATCATTTGATCGTCTATGGAATAAAATCCTTGTTGACCTTCAAATCTGTCGCAAGCATTCTTGACTTGACTGAGTACAGGTTGTATCTTCCAGAGTGAATTCTGGTTTCCTGTACGAGCCTCGTCACTGTCGACAACATGGAAAGCCATACGCAGCACTTTGAACCTATCTCTAGAAATCAGGTCAGCAACTAGAGCTAATCGCATTTCTGTCCGCCAATGCGTGGATATCGAATACATCCCATGATGAAATGAATTGCAATTAATTTTTTCAACGCTGTTGCTTTGGTGTTTAGTACATTTCCCGTTTTTCGCATGTAATAATTATTGGTGCAAACTGAAGCATGTTCAAAAAACTTATGGTCAAAATAGTTCTAAAAGTAGGCCAATGGGGACTGTACTACTGCTTCTGGTCGCTGTGGATAGGAGTGTTCCTTCTGATTGAATAGTATCTGCTTCCATATTCTTCTGCGAGTATCTGGGCATTTGATGGACTTCTCACGAGTCTTCTAAATCCCCTTCGTCATCTTCCACAACTTCAATTTCGGAATCATTACCATCATCAATTAACTGAAGTATCAATTCACTCGACAGTTCCGTTTCTTGACAAAAAAAGAACATTTTTAATTAAAAATAAAATAAACTTATTTTAAACTTTATTGTGGCTTATTTTCCACTAAAATAATAATTTCATTTTTAATTAAAAGCGAAAAAAAGAATGGTTCATTACCATACAAAGTAAGACACCGAAAGTTGAGTTTGAATCTGAAATTCACGATCGTCCAAACAAATTTTTGGGAGCTTGTAGCGTCTAATATACAGTAAATAACACGAAAAATATTTTTTGCTGAAAAAAATTATTTACCATACACAATATTGAGCAAAGAATTACAGGAAAATACTCAAAAAATAACAAATTATCAAAAACTTACGCCTACCGCTCGGATCAACAAAATAGGTCGCCATCTTTGAAGGAAGTTCAACACTGAGTGATATAATTACTCACTCCTCTGCGCGTAATCTATAAAAAAAAACTAACAAACGATCGTTTGCTACCGTTCTGGGCCCGAAAACTTAAGTTAAAAAAGCGCGGGAATTATTTGAAATAAAGTGCACGATCGTGATCGGCTGTCTCGAAAGGGATATAATACTGCGAAATGCTTCTTTTATGTGATTTTCAAGGTGTACTAAATTATCTGTAGTAGATTTTTTAAGATATATGCATGAGCAAGTCTCTTTTCAATTTCCACATCATTCGGTTAATTATTATTATGTCTAAGAGTTTCTATGACGTACATTTTAACAAGTACATACTACACATACACAAAATCACGTACATACCCATACGCACACATTTTCCTTAAAATATCCGCATCGGAAATATTGATTTTAAAAAAATAAATATCTGCAAACGAGGGCGCATAAAAAATGATGTGTTTATCGATTAATTTTACGTAAAGCCTGAATCTAAAAGCTGTGAGTTGGCTCCAACAAAATTAATTATTTTGTTACAAGAGGGGTTTTTATTAATGGCATCATCATTCAAATATTAAACGAACCATAGGGTTAATGTTCAAGATACGCAACATTAAATTTTTATACTAACAAAACGGAATCGTTTAGGTATCATTATCAAGCTTTAGAAAAAGTAATTTACAGTGAATTCTCTGAATAATATAATTAACTTACAATATAATGTAAATAAAAAAAAGTTAACCAAAAATTCAGTCGACAAAATTATATAAAAAATTGACTACAAGAACTTTTGCATATCGATGGCTTATTTGCAAATCCTTGTAAGTCTAATTTTTAAACATTTTGTCTTTTATGCTGAAATAGAACTCACTATCTATGTCAACGCATTGAGCAAAGTTTTATAAGTCTTTGACAACATTATCGCCATCTATGCGCAATTGAAAATACTATTGTGTTTTAAAGAGGGCAGTAAGACCTTGTAAGTTTTGGTTTAATGATAGAGGTTATGTTTTACTTTGATGTTTTGTAGTGTTATTACTACTGGTGCTAATAAAGCAAGACAACTTTAGAAATGAATAAGCAAAATAATCCTGTGGTAAGTAGAATCTCTATATTACAATGTAATAATGACTATTTAAAGAATATTTGCCTTTAAAATGTGATTAGACTTACGAGAATTTATAAACATTTTGGTTGTGACATACAAGATTTTAACTTTGCTTTTTAAATTGTATAGTGAGTAATCTGTTTTAGTAATGTAATAACGGTTTTTTAGTAAACATTAGGTTCATATTTTCAACGGATAATAATCTGCCGTGTCGTAAATTCTTGATTTTATAAGCATAATACCTATTTTTATTAAGATATAGTAGATCCTTAAATAGTTATTAGACTTACCATGATTTGCAATCCTATTTAGTAAGACATGCAAGGTTTTGACCTTCGAAAATGGCGCCAATACTGGAGAGTTATTCTAGTACTTTATTTTTTTATTAAATTTAACAATATAGCGGTGATACTTTTAAGTAGGTAAAAATAATACGGATAAGCCTTTCGGCGAGTAGCTTAACGAATTGCAATGGTCTAGTAATTTAGTATGTTAAAAAATGTTGTTTCAAAAGTAATCAAATAAATTATATGCAGTCTATTCTAAACCAGGAATGGCATGATTAAGCCATTGGACTACAATGAAGATTCACAATCAAAATGTACTATACCGAATAATGCTATAAACATTAGGTAGACGGTAAATGGAAATATGATATTAAGAACCTGCAAAAAATATAAGGAAACATTGTAACTAAACGTTGATAAAATGTAGATATGGAGCACAGATTTATTAGCTAAATCTTGCCCAAGTACTTTTGCTTCCTAGAGTATCTTCAGGGGCATTTCGTCAAGAAATAGGATGCGATAGTACTTGGGGAAGATTTAATTAATAAAACTGATCTCGACATCTACCTGGTTTTTTGTATTTATTCGAGCATTTAACCTTATATCAACATTGTAATTGTTCTATGAGTAATGAGTGTTTTAAATACTTACTCTATTACTTATTGGGTAATATTAAATTGGTCTAAGTAGCCGGCACATGTGAAGATTACGGATAAAGTTGATAATTCTGCAATACAGCCAAAATAAAGATCATCCCAGAAGAATCACGATAAAGTTCTAATGAGATTAATACCTCTTTGAAACTTTGCCAAAAGTAGAAAGCCACGGTTGTAGGTGGGAAACCACGAAGCTTTACCTGGAACCAGTTTCTCAAACCAGGATGCAAGTTTATGAACTATAAAAGGAAAAAGGCAAAGAACTGGAGAAAGACTTAAAAGATTTTACGAAAAATTTGAAGCTCGCAATTTGTCAATCTACATTCCTAGGAAAGAATAGTGCAATTTATGCACGAGTTACCAAGTAGGGAATTTACCCTTAGAAACATACGAAAAACACTTATTAAAAAAGGAATTGGCAAGAAATAAAAAAAATTAAGACAACCAAAGTACAGATCATGTACTTACAGTAGACCAGCAAGCTATTTTATAAGCACCATCCTTAAAAGCTTCTGCTTTATATTAAGAATCAAAGCTAGTTGTACACAACTATAAAGTGTATAACAACAAGACAAAAGATAGAGTGTGCTATGTTTGGTATGACGGAAAAGAAGGAGTCACTTCCAATGAGTTTGCTTTTATAATCACTCATTACATCGAAAATTATTTGAATCCGCATCCTAATGAAACACTAATAATTTGGAGTGACGGTTGCTGCTACCAAAAACGCAATTCAAATTTGACAAACAGTTTTTTACTACTGTGTGCAAAGAAAACTAACTATTGTACAAAAATGCTTGGAACATTGTCATACAAAAATGAAGTGTGACTTCATCCATGTTCAGAAATCCAGAAATCCAGAAATCGAGAAATCTATGTTCCAGCTGATTAAATAAAAATAATGAAAAGCTCCAGAAGTAACCCAAAACCTTATGAAGGTTTTTACCTGAACCTATTATATATATATATATATATATATATATATATATATATATATATATATATATATATATATATATATATATATACCTACCTCAATAAGACCAGGTAGTACGAAAGCAGGAGAATCCACTGTTTAGCATTAAAGTACACTCAGAGAAAGAAGTCTTTTATAAATTAGGTTTTGATGAAAACTGGGTTCTGTTAAGAAAAAAAAATGCTAAAAACTGATACATTCGAAGGGTCAAAACAGCTGTACGAATGTCCACAAAAGAATAAACTCCATATGTTTGCATTTGTAAAAAGTAAAGAATCTAATTCCCAAAGACTTCTACGGCGTCTGTAAGTCTTTAAAGTACTGATTTTTTCAATATTGAATTTAGTCCTGTTATATTTTTAAAATTTGATGTTGTGATTGTATTCTGTGTAAAAATCTGAGTTTTTATATGAAAATTTTTTTATGTATAAATGTCAATATAATATGTAAGTATTTTTTTTAATAAATTAGTACAGTCTACAAGAAATTCTTTATTAAAATTGAAAATCCTTGCATGTCTCTTCAGCTGCAGTGTTAAAACTTGTTTGTCTCACAGTAATAATAATTTACGAGAATACATTCTTTGTTCTTTTTTCATTAATAAATAGGCTATTAAAGTGTCTAAAAAACAACTCATGTTTATACAAAGTGCCATTTTTTGAAATCAAATACATTTTATCGCCTCCTAAATAATACAGTTAATCAGACTTACCAGGTTTTACCTGTAAGCCATCGACATTCAATTACAGTGTTGTTTTTACTTTTTTCTTTCCCAATATTTATTTGACTGCTGAATGGTAAAGTCAAGTAATCTTAAAGATAGGTAAAGAAATAATAAATCAGATTTACAATCAATTTCTACAATATGCAAATCATCTTCAGGTCTCGATACAAAGTTAAATAAATGCTGAAATGATAAAAACCCATATTAAGGTGTTAAACTACTATGTATTGTTGAATGGAGAACTCAATTCTGCTATTGTAGTTGTATGACAGTAAACGGGAAGTTCTTGAGGAGATAGATTTGATCCAATGAAGCAGAGATATGTGTATGAATGTTTGTTAAATGAAAGTAATGTAATACACTATTGTATTATTAAAAGTTATTTATACTTATTCGAGAGATATATTTATGAAATGTGTGTTATTTATTGAGTAATTGTTTTATGAAGGTGACAGTTTTATGACAATGAATAAGTTTAGATGTACAAATTGTGTGGGTGTGCAATTATTTTTCAACTTGTAGTTATCAAATCTCTTTGATAAAGTTCTATTGACTTTACAATAATCTACTATTTTGCCAATAGAACTTTATCAAAGAGATTTGATAACTACAAGTTGAAAAATAATTGCACACCCACACAATTTGTACATCTAAACTTATTCATTGTCATAAAACTGTCACCTTCATAAAACAATTACTTAATAAATGACACACATTTCATAAATATATCTCTCGAATACATATAAATAACTTTTAATAATACAATAGTATATTACATCACTTTCATTTAACAAACATTCATACACATATCTCTGTTTCATTGGATCAAATCTATCTCCTCAAGAACTTCCCGTTTACTGTCATACAACCACAATAGCAGAATTGAATTCTCCATTCAACAATACATAGTAGTTTCAACCATGTTTTACCATCCATCAATTAATAGAGTACTGGCATGTAAGTAATGTTTATTTAATTGCTCATTTATTAATTTATTACAATCTAATAGATTATTTTATGATAATTTGTGGGCCTTACCTTGTCTGTTTAAACTTTTAAAACTTTTATACCTTTTTATTCAACTTACTCTTTTTGAAATAAAACCACAGACATGTAATATTGGCATAATTATTGTAATTTATGACATCTACTTTGTTTATCTTTATTAGACAACACCCTAATATGGGTTTTTTATCATTTCAGCATTTATTTAACTTTGTATCGAGACCTGAAGATGCTTTGCATATTGTAGAAAGCGAAACCGGTCGTCTGATAGTTAAATTAAATTGATTGTAAGTTTAATTTAGTATTTCTTTACCTATTTGAAATGGACTCACACAAGCAACACATTCATGATTTTAATCTTAAAGAGTCAGCATCAAAGAAGTACTTGGGAATGACCAGGAAAAATCTATGCTTAACAGTTGGTTTTTTAACTAGTCATTGTCAACTAAGCAAACACCTTCACACTGAGGGCTGGTAGACACACCTCTATGTAGGAAGTGTGAACGAGAAGACGAAACTGTAGAGCATGTCTTATGTGAATGCTCGGAGTTATCGTTAATACGATAGTACGTAGTTGGCGAGTCCTCGGCCACACCTGCCCACATAAGGGAGATGTCTTCTGGTGACTTGTTCACCTTTTTAGAAATGGCAGAATGGACAATGAGCTAAGGGTAACAGCTCCCTGGGAGGAGGTGCAAGCCATTGATATTCAATTACAGTATTGTTTTTACTATTTTCTTTCGCATTATTTATTTGACTGCTGAATGGTAAGGTTGTTTGTGCGAAGCTCTCTTATCTACAAGTAATTAAGATAAGGATATCAGTTATCGTGAGTGGTATCCGATGACTGGTTTTTACAGTCAATAAGTTATCACAAAAAAAATTAACAATTAGAGAGAAAACGAAAAGCTGAGTTCGTTAGATAAAATATCTCCATAAGATTTTTTGCATATTTACTTTCATGAGATACCCCAAAATAGATACCAGAAGGTGAAAATTAGGCGACAACTTATTTTAAATGAGTTTTGTTTTAAATAAACTGTAACAATGAATTTTTTCGGCCAGGATAAACTTTTTTCGAATTTTTTGGACCATTCTGACCAAAAATGTTTTCTCGTAAAAACTAGTAGTGGATAGTTCCGGAACGAACTAGTTCCTGGAACTATATATATATATATATATATATATATATATATATATATATATATATATATATATATATATATATACATCCGGTTTTATAACGTCTTACGACGTTGTCCGACTCCCAACCGCCAGTGTATTCGGTCTTGAGTTAGGTCTTCGTCCAGATTTCGAGCGCTAATCGCTTTCCTAACTCCCAGGTTCCAGCTCTGTGGTGGTCTTCCTCGTTTCCTCTTCTCTGGGGGTTGCCACATCATCGTTTTTTTAGGCAATCTTTCGTCCCCCATTCGGCTTACATGTCCATACCATATGAGCTGTTTTCTCTCAATATCCTCAACTATAGTGCCCTCTATACCCATTTGTTGTTTTATCACTTCATTCCGTATTCTGTCGGCTCTTGATATTCTCATCGATCTTCTGATGGCATCCATTTCCGTGGCTTCGACCTTTTTCTTATATTTCTCGGTTATTCTCCATGTCCAGCTCCATAAAGTAGGCTAGTTTTAACCATTGTCTCATAGATGTTCCATTTTCTTTTCTTTGATATTTCTTTACTCCATAGAACTCCGTTCAAACATGCTATAGCTCTTCGTGCTTGTACAATTCGATGTTCTATTTCTCGTTCGTCTTTTCCACTACGGTCGAAGATGACGCCCAGGTATTTATATTCGTCACATGGATTTACTTTTTGATTGTCATCGATATCGAGTTGTTCTGCTTCAGCTCCAATTGAGAGGTATTTTGTCTTTTCTAAATTGATATTTAATACCCATTTCTGGTATTCTTCAATTAGTTTTCTAAGCATGTATTTCATGTCGTCTTTGTCATTTGAGATCACCACCTGATCATCTGCAAACTGTAAAGTATATATGTAATCCTGATCGTTCAATTGTATACCCATTCCTTTGACTTTCCTTTTCCATTGTTTCAGAGCTGCAGAGATATAAATCTTAAACAGAGTCGGAGAGATACAACATCCTTGTCTGAGACCCTTAGTAACTGCAAATTTTTCAGCTAAGAGATTTCCGAATTTCATTTGGGAGTTTGAACCATAATATAGATCTTTGAGAGCACTAACCAATGTTTGATGTATATTTGATGTGCCCAGGACTTCATATAGTTTATTTAGCGGGACTGTGTCATATGCCTTCTCAAGATCTACAAAAGTCATATGTAACTCTCTATTTGTCACAACTTTCTTTTCTGTAATTTGTTTAAGACAGAAGATGTTATCTGTACATGAACGACCTGCTCTAAATCCTCCATGTTCTTCGTCTTCAGACGATTGATAATCTTCCTCTATCAGGTCCCGTAGTATTCGACCGTATAGTCGACTCATTGAACTTGTGACCGATATCCCTCTATAGTTTTTACAATTTCTCCTGTCACCTTTTTTATATATTGGGGTCATATATGCTGTTTTCCATTCATCTGGTGTTGGATGTCTAATAATATATTCGTTAAATATCACCGTGATCATTCTGTGTAATTTCTCTGAGCCATTCTTTATTAATTCCGTAGTTACTCCCTCTGGTCCACTTGCTTTCCCATTCTTCATCCCTGCTATAGCTTTTTGAACTGTGTTGATATCTATGGTAATATGCACTCCCAGAATTTTGATTGTTGATGAATTCATATCTTCTTTAAATTCGTCTCTGTTCTCATTTAATAGATGTTTGTAATAATGTGTCCAATCCTCGGGATTTATGGGATTTAGAATCACTTTCTCGTTAGTCGGCTTCTTAACAGAGTTTATAAACTTCTACGCCTCAGTGCATTGTCGTCCTCCAATATAAGATTCTATCTCTCTGCACCTTCTGTCCCATGTCTCATTTTTGGAGGTCATAATTATCTTTCTAGCTTTCTTCTTCATTTCATTGTATCGGTCTTTGTCTGCGTCATCTTTTGTATTCAACCACTTATGGTATACTCTTTTCTTTTCTGTTACCGCATTTTCGACGTCTTCATTCCACCAAAGCTTGTTACTAATTTTATTTTGTTTGATTTCTAAGACCTCCTGTGCTCTTTGATGAATTCTTGATATTATGTTCTCATATATGCATTTGGTATTTGTTAGTGTTTCGTCAAGTTTGGTGTCCATTCGAGTCTTATATAGTGTACGGGTGCTCTCATGAATTAAACTGGACAGATTGTATTGAGGAAGATCAATTCTTTCTAAAAGTTGTTCGTCTTGGCTTGATGAGACACTGTCCTTTAATCTATATGGGAAAACAATTTTTGCCCTGACCATGTGGTGATCTGATCCGCATACTGCTCCTCTCATCATCTCCTTGAACTATTATATTATAAATGAAATAGTTCCGAAAAGTCACTGCTGATCTGATATTTGATACCGTCATTTGTGCCAACTGTATCTCTAAGTATTTCTTCCATCGAGCAAAACGAAAAACGAACTATGTAGTTCCGAGCCGATGAACTAAGATAGTTCCTAGGAATCGTATGATAATCGTGATCGGTTCGGTATGCTATGCTTGATCGTTGGCTGTCAGCTACAGCTTGTTGTAGGTACAAGAGAAGAAAAAAGGTTGAAACAATTTGTATTTACTCAATTATTATTGTCAATGTTTCAAAACAAAGCCTATTAAATTAACATAAATAAATAAGGTCATAATTCTAAAAACGTTACAATTGATTGTGATTTTGTTTTGTATAAACCCAGTATCTGTGTGTATACAAACATTATTAAATTTAAACAAATTAACTTTGTAAAAAAATAAATTCCTCAAAAAAAAACTTTTTATTTACTTAAATGTCAATCGATAAATTATTGTTTGTCTTATTGTTGCATTTATCTAGTAGTAACAAATAGGAGAACATTTCATTTAGATGGCCAATATCTGTTCTATGATTCATTGCATTATTATTTTGGCAAATGTAGGCCATTTCCAGACAAAGTCTTTTGGTGATGTTACTTTCCTGTTCTACTACTTTGATGTTATTGTAGTCTATGATGCCCATTTTTAAATGCATGACTTGTGGGATGTAATGTATATATATATATATATATATATATATATATATATATATATATATATATATATATATATGTATATATATTATTGTGATATTTAAAGTCTTGGTGCGCCAAGCTATTAATTAGCTAATTAATTTTTTTTTTATTAATTAAAATTATTTAAATATGATTATGACTCTATCACAATTTTTAATTTTTTTATCTCAGGGTTAAATTCGTGCTTCAATATCTATGCTATTACATGTGAAAGGTAAGGTCGAAAGAATACCGGAATAATAAAAAACACATATGATCTCACACTATATATTGAAATAAAAATAATGAAATAATTCACACTCAAAAGTTTTCCATAAACAAAATCTCATATAATGATTCTCAAAATTTTGTTCTACGTACGTGAACAATCAACATTAATGGTACAAACAATATTAATTGAAATCTCAAAATCCCAAACTATTTAACTCTCCTAATCAAAATATTTATATCCTTTCTAAAATAAGTGTAAAAATTGTGTTATCAATGAAAGAAAAACTGCAGAAAACAAAACTATCTCTCTCTGATGATGAGTGGTCCAAATCCTTGTTATTTGTAGACTATACTATTTACTCGTGGCCGCTCCCTAAGTAATCAGCAATCTTACAATAAATTATTGCAAGTATCTCGTCCTTAATGATCTCCTTCAAATGCACGAATCGTTCAAATTATGCTAGCTTCTTCTTCTCTCAATAAACTGAATCTCTCGTTGGCCTGAGTGAAAAATGACTCTTGGAATATCTTTTCTTTACGATAAACTGAATCTCTCGTTGGCCTGAACAGTGATTCATGGAATATAAGTAGAAAAATATGACTTACAATATTTTACTGGATCAGCTTCTGTCAGATACACTAACTACACGAAAACTCACAAACTTTCACTGCTACTGCTTCCTACCTCTGGGAAACTACCCGAGAACAACGGCCGTTCGCCTTGCACCCTTGGAAACCAACTAACTATCTTTTTTCATTCCGAAATCTAGCTAAACTTTCATTCCTACATACCTCCCACCTTTTTTAATCTCCGCCAATCAAAACTCGTCACAATTCCCCATTCTTTCATTCCGATAACAAACAAATTTTTACCTATAATTATAAAATTTTCTAAAACTTATTTACAAATAATATTTTTCTATAATTCTTAAAAACTAACAAAAACCTCTTTCTAAAACCTCTTCTATTGTCTTTAATCGCTGCGTTAATGCATTTGGAAAAACCCGGTTCAATTGTCTTTGGGATTTTACTTAAAATTATGCGGGTCACTCAAGTATAGTATAACAAAGGAAATAATTTTATGCTTAGCTTACATTTTGTTTAATACAGGTAATCCAAAAATTTAAATATTTTCCTTCTTCGAAATGTTTGTTGGGTATTATCCTAATTATCTGAATTATTTTAATGTTTTTGAATTTTGAAATATTTTAAACAAACCAATATTTTTCTCGTTTTTACATATCATAACAAATCCCCGCCATTTGATCTGCCGAAAACTCTTTGTTAAATTTTAAAAATGACAAAAGTTTTCTAGGATCAAATTATTTCATTATGTTATTAAAATCTACTTATGATACTGATAAATGTCGGGAATGTTAAAATACCGCGTATATTGCCTGTCTTTAGACGGGATTGGATATATTTTCGTTTTAAATTTTTCCAAGTATTTTCCCTTAAAAGAAAGTTCATGGTTTCCAAAAATCTTCTCTATTTTCTTTCCCATGTTTTCTCCACAATTTATTTTTCTTTCATCCTCCCTTTGTTCACATGTGTTCACTGCCCATAGTATTTCTTCACAAAATTCTGGATTCTCGTCCATCAGTGCCATTTTTTCTTCTGTTTTCTTTTTATCCTCTAATTCCCTTTGGTATTCCGAGCACCATGTTTCTATTCCTTTCATTTCTCTGATGATACCTTCTTTTTCTTCCTGCTTCCATTCTGTTTTATCGTCGGTTGCCGACAATTCTTCTGTACCTTCTATTTCCTGTTTTTCTCTTGTCTCCATCTTATTTTCCTGAATTCTTTTCGAACTCTTCTTCTTTTTCTTCCTTCTCTTTTTCTCTTCTGTTAGATTTTGTTCTTGTACTTTTGGTTTATCCTCTACAGTCATATTGATTTCTTTACGTTTTTCCTGTGCATTGATCCTTTCAGAATTTGTTTTCCTATCTGTTTGCTTTTCTTCTTCTGTGTTGTCTGGTTCTGCTCTGATTTCCAGTTTATTTTCCGAAAAATTTATAGTGATATCTTTTTTCCTCAATTCATCAACTCCCGCTATCATATCATGATTTAAATCTTCAATCACCACACATTTCATAATATGGAATTTGTCTCCCACTCTTATCTGTACTCCCACACCTTCGTTTACTGTCGTCAAATTTTTATTGTTTGCACCCACTAAAACAACCCTAGGAATCTTATACACAAATCTGTCCAAATTTAATTCTTTTACTAGTCTTTTATTGATTAGCGATATCTTTGATCCAGAATCAATCACAATTTTATTCGCTTTATGTTTTATATATGCATCTAAAAATATTAGATTAGAATTAGAAATTTGTCTTTCGTTTCCTATTGCTACATGATTCATCTCCCTTCTATTTTGTTGTTGGAACCTCTGATTATTTCTATCGTCCCTTTGTTCGTTAGTATTCCTATTCGGAGGATTTTGTGCATCTCTATTCCTGTTGTGATTTTCATATGTTCTATGTTGTGTGTCATTCCTGTTATCGTAATTTTGTTGTCTATTGTAATTATTGTAATTTCTCGACCTATATTCGTTTGTTGATCTGGGATGTCGGTTTCTCTGGTCATAATTTGATAAATACCTTCTTTCCGGTCCATTATATTGGTCATGTTGTCTTCTATTTCTCATTTCTTTTCTTTTCGCTTCTTTTAATTGAAGGAATTGGCACAAACTATCAATATCTTGATAGTTTCTCAAAATCACGTGATCTTCCAACGTTTCCTCAAAATGTCTGCTTATCATTTCTACCAGCTGTTCGGTAGAATATCTGGATTCCAGGTATTTTGATTTGTTATATATCTGCAAAGCATATCTTTCTTCCGATATTCCCATTTTTTCGTGATATTTTCCATTCTGTAGCTCTTGGTTGATTTCCCTCTGTTTATTTTTCCCCCAGAAATAGTTCAGAAATTTATTTTCGAAATCTGTCCAATTTTCAAACTCATCTTCTTTGCTTTCATACCATAACGCTGCTCCTTCTTTCAGATGGTTTCTAATAGTTTCTTTGCAATCGTCAAAGTATCTAATATGTTGTAATTTGGTTTTCAAATTTTTAACAAACGGTACTGGGTGTGTTTTTCGAATATCCCCGCCAAATTGTATTTTCGCCTCGCTTGTTCCATGGATGATAACTTCTTTTCTCTCGACCCCTCTTAGTTCAATTTCTGCCATTTGTTTTTCATTTTGCTTTAATCTCCTTTCTACTTCCTTCCTGTCTTCTTGTAGCGCCATTTCAAATTTTTCTTCTAACTGTTCTAATTCCTTTTTCTGGACAATCTTGATTTCCTTCATTATGTTTTCTTGTTCTCCCATTTTACTTTTAATTTCATTGATTTCTTTCTCTTGTTTTATATTCTTTAGGGTTATTTCTTCTATTTGTTGTATCATTTCTTTCTTTATCCCCTCAACACATCCTTTAATTTCCTGTTCATAGTCTTCCAAACGCTGCTCTATATTCCTGTTATTTAGTTCTATTGCTTGTCTTGTTTCCCGTTGGTTTTCTTCCATTTTCTTTAATGTTTCATTCATTGTTTGTTTTGTTGATTCTTGTATTTGTTTTGTTTTCAGTTGATTTCTATCTATTTTTTGTGTCTGTATTTGCATCATTGCTAATAATTTTTCTAACATCCCTGTTTCTTTTCTTTCCTCTATTATTGTAACATTTCCTTCATTATCCGATCCTTCTTCAACAATTGTTTCCTCTTCTCTGTTATCCTCCTTCCTTTCTTGCATTTTGCTTTGACTCCTTGTGGTCGACATGTTGTTTCTTTTCGTTACTGTTTTTGTCCCCGCCAAATGTGAAATTTTACAACACTCTATATGTTCAGAACACGACAATATTTCTCCCCAAATGTATTAAATTTTCACGACAAATATCAAATATGCAATCAGTAAAATTCAAATAATTCAAAATAAATATCAAATGTACGATTGGTAAAGAAAATAAAATCAAATAATTCAATAGCAGTAAATATCCACTAACTACGATCAATCAATAAATCAAATTTACATTCCCTGGAAAAATTGTCAAAATACTTTCAAATTCAAATTTCCTCAATGTTATATGTTTTTATCTCTGGATCACCTGTACTTATTCCAGATCTCTTTCCCTTCCTTCAAATGTAACGCTGCGATATTTTTAAGCCCCACGTTTTGGAAGCCAGTTATTGAGATATTTAAAGTCTTGGTACGCCAAGCAATAATTAGCTAATTAATTTTTTTTTATTAATTAAAATTATTTAAATGATATGATTATGACTCTATCACAATTTTAAATTCTTTTATCTCAGGGTTAAATTCGTGCTTCAATATCTATGCTATTACATGTGAAAGGTAAGGTCCAAAGAATACCGGAATAATAAAAAACACATAATATGATCTCACACTATATATTGAAATAAAAATAATGAAATAATTCACACTCAAAAGTTTTCCATAAACAAAATCTCATATAATGATTCTCAAAATTTTGTTCTACGTACGTGAACAATCAACATTAATGGTACAAACAATATTAATTGAAATCTCAAAATCCCAAACTATTCTAACTCTCCTAATCAAAATATTTATATCCTTTCTAAATTAAGTGTAAAAATTGTGTTATCAATGTAAGAAAAACTGCAGAAAACAAAACTATCTCTCTCTGATGATGAGTGGTCCAAATCCTTGTTATTTGTAGACTATACTATTTACTCGTGGTCGCTCCCTAAGTAATCAGCAATCTTACAATAAATTATTGCAAGTATCTCGTCCTTAATGATCTCCTTCAAATGCACGAATCGTTCAAATTATGCTAGCTTCTTCTTCTCTCAATAAACTGAATCTCTCGTTGGCCTTAGTGAAAAATGACTCTTGGAATATCTTTTCTTTACGATAAACTGAATCTCCCGTTGGCCTGAACAGTGACTCTTGGAATATAAGTAGAAAAATATGACTTACAATATTTTACTGGATCAGCTTCTGTAAGATACACTAACTACACGAAAACTCACAAACTTTCACTGCTACTGCTTCCTACCTCTGGGAAACTACCCGAGAAAAACGGCCGTTCGCCTTGCACCCTTGGAAACCAACTAACTATCTTTTTTCACTCCGAAATCTAGCTAAACTTTCATTCCTACATACCTCCCACCTTTTTTAATCTCCGCCAATCAAAACTCGTCACAATTCCCCATTCTTTCATTCCGATAACAAACAAATTTTTACCTATAATTATAAAATTTCCTAAAACTTATTTACAAATAATATTTTTCTATAATTCTTAAAAACTAACAAAAACCTCTTTCTAAAACCTCTTCTATTGTCTTTAATCGCTGCGTTAATGTATTTGGAAAAACCCGGTTCAATTGTCTTTGGGATTTCACTTAAAATTATGCGGGTCACTCAAGTATAGTATAACAAAGGAAATAATTTTATGCTTAGCTTACATTTTGTTTAAT
This sequence comes from Diabrotica balteata, assembly GCA_918026665.1. Classification (NCBI taxonomy): domain Eukaryota; kingdom Metazoa; phylum Arthropoda; class Insecta; order Coleoptera; family Chrysomelidae; genus Diabrotica; species Diabrotica balteata. Next base: position 64,356,514 of record OU898280.1, read on the forward strand.
ACAGGTAATCCAAAAATTTAAATATTTTCCTTCTTCGAAATGTTTGTTGGGTATTATCCTAATTATCTGAATTATTTTAATGTTTTTGAATTTTGAAATATTTTAAACAAACCAATATTTTTCTCGTTTTTACATATCATAACAATATATATATATATATATATATATATATATATATATATATATATATATATATATATATATATATATATATATTTGTATATAAAATAAATAGCCTCATTTTTAAGCTTAATATTTTTCTGATAAAACCCAATAAAAAGTATATTTTATTAAAGCCTCTACTCTTATACGAATATTCGTTTATCTTCCTTATTAAACAGATGACGGTTTAAGAGGAATAAAAATACCGACAATCTAAAGAGTTAACTCGACCCCAGTAAATTGATTACTCAGCATTTTTCACAAAACATTTCTTTTGATGGACTTTCCTTCACTAAAATGGTTATAGCGCTTACTTCCCTTGTAATCTCAAATAGTAGGGGTGGTATATGGTATACTTAATATATTCTATAGCATGCGTCGAAATACAAAGTAAAAGTTCTTTATAATATTTTAACGTATTTAATGTATTGTATATTATGTCATGAGAATGTTACCAGGTAATACAGGTGGAATTTTGTTTAACAGAATAATCCAATACCTAGCTTATGCAGATAATATGGCGAAACGTTAATATCATTGTTCTACTTGGAAGAGTTTTATTATTTATTATTACAGCAACAACAAAAATCGTTCTACTGCTGAAGATTAATAAGTCTAGAAATTAATAAGTACTAGAGAGTGGCACGTTTTAAAAATCTGGATTTACCTCCCTCTCTCTAAGCAAAAACAATTATATGACTAAGGAGGTTATATAATAGATAATAGCGCCTAACATACGCTATTTTAGTATTTTGCAGTTCTTAGTCACCCTGGGTCTTCACGAGATCAAATAGATTATATCTGTAAGTGAACGGTTCCGAAATGTCGTGAAAAGAAGATTTCCATCAGCAGATATCGAATCTTATCATTAACCCCTTGTGGCAAATAATTAAACTAGGGTAAAAGGAATCCAGCGACCAAAACCAAAAGTCAATGTAACAAAATGGAAAATGTGATATCTAGGCACGATTTGTTTAATGTGCACAAAAAAGTAAAATACGTAAGTGGCGTTATATTATTTAAAATACAAAGTTTCCTTTGTTCTAGTTGACAAGAACAACAAGATTATTGAAGGAGAACGAAATAAGAATAGAATAACACATTTATAGATACTCTGGAACATGTAGTTGCAAATTTGAAGGAGCAACTAGCGATTAGTAAACATGAAATAGAAAAGGTAAGAGAATAGTTCTCAATTTTGCAAAATAAACAATTAAAAGAATTCCATGATGATATAAACAGATTACAGGTTTAAAGTCAGTGACGTCAGTGTCAGCTTGAAGAAAAAGAGAATGTTACTGAAAAAGTAATTTTCCGGAGGATTACAATTAAGCAGGAAAATTATGGTGATTAGACATCCCTATAAAACCTTAAAAAAATGCAAAAGAAAGATAACGACTTAAAAGTCATACATGCTTTAACCTAAGCCAAAGTGGTGGTCCGGAATAAGTTAAGTTTTTTTCTAAGATTGAAATCAATCTTAATATTAGAAGCTTTTCGAACATCCTTGATTAAATCGGGTACAAACCTATAGATCTATAGTATTTTTTCTGTGTTTTTTCACGTTGTATTGTCAGTATAATATGTGAAATTTTACATCGACTCGAAAAGTAGCCTGTTGTGATGATGTTGAAAATCATGCAAAAAGTTTTTAATCGGTATGTCTAGTTGAAGTGAAGCTTCTAAGAAGTTATGACTCTCGCTATAATTGTGGTTGGGATCTGGTTCGTTTGGTTTTGACATTTTTTGTTATCTCTGATCTATTTTCCCTTCATGTCTTTTACTGGACAAAATTGTTGTAGTTGATTTAGGTTTTTTGTTCCATTTTAAAGTGAGTAGTCTGAATCTTCAGAGGCTGCAAGGAAACTTAGGTAATCCTTGATACCTTTGTTTTGAATATTATTTAGTAACTTTGTTAGATCTTTGATAGCTCTCTTTGTCTAGTATTTTGTGTTTAACTGTAGGGTAAAATTTTTTTGCAGGTTTAGTATAATCAATAGATAGTAGGGGTTGCTGCCTAGGTTGTAAATAATTGTGTGGCATGTTCTATTTTTTGTAGCGTTTTTAATGAAATTTGCAGACTTATTTGTGCATCTAAGTGTTCCCTAATTTTAAATTCTAAAATTCCACTTAGTTTGTTTGATGTAAATTTGTTTGCCTTGGTTTTTCAATAATTTAATTGGACAGCAAATTTATGATTGGCAAGTGATCCAAGGATACATTTAGAGAAGACTCAACCGAAATTTTTTTTTCCTTTTATGATCCAAAAGTCTAGTAGATCGGGCCGTTTTTTTTGGATCGCTGAAATTAGGTTGGTTAACCAGTATTTAACTATATTAACTTGTTATCTGATACGGAACTGGTAGACTTAATCATTAAACTTCTAGCACACTTTGTAATTGTCGGTGACTTTAATGTCCACAATATTGCATGCGATTTATAAACCACGAAGAGCAGAGGAAAAGTTGTAGAAAACGTACAAAGACTTGTCTAAATAATGCTTAAGACAAAAATCATCCTGTAGAATATCCATCCCAATCTCCTACATTAAACTTTATCGTCGTAAACACTCCAATTACACTAAAGGAACTCTTAAATATTCTTCCAATTTGTAAAAATTCAGCTGCAGGTCCCGATAACATCCCCTTTATATTCTTCAAAAATCTTTGCATATCTGTCGTAAAGAAATTGCTTATACTGTAGAACATGATATGGATCAAACAGAAATTTCTAATACTATAGAGGAAATATATCGTTATACCAATCAAGAAGAAGGACAAATCCCCGAATAATCCGAATTCCTACCTTCCCATTTTGCTGACAGTTCACCTTGTGTAAGCTGGCACAGAGTGTTTAACTTTGTTATAACAATAGCTCCGTGCCAGTGTGTTTGGTCAATTTTATTAAATTTTATATCTACACTTTACTATTATAAGTTAGTTTTTTTGAGTGCAACATGACGAGTTTTTATAGAGCTTTGTAGTAGTTTTTATTCATTTTTTCACGTTTAAATAAAACTTTTTCGCACTGTTATACATCATTACTGCTACATAAAAACAGTGAAGCTACTATTTTAACACTAACATTTTAATATTTTGACCAGAGTTACCAAGAGAATGGTGTGTTTGTTTTACACCTTATTATTCTTTACTCATCATTCATTGAACTGATGAAGCTTGTAAATTCAACAAGCGAAACGTCTTCAAATATAGGAATGGAACTGTGATTTCCTTGTATTATTTCTCCCTTGACCGCCTTGACCGATATCCGCGTTGACCAAAAGATTTATTTCTTTTGGAACTTACTCATTGTTTATATATATATATATATATATATATATATATATTATATATATATATATATATATATATATATATATATATATATATATATATATATATATATATCGTACATCTAGTTCAATACTGCCACAACTCCAAAAATTCCCATTTTGAGTTAAGGCTTTAAAAAGGTTGCATATTTGGTTGCACCATCTAATGCTATACAACCCAACTGAAATATTGTCTTGGATAAGTATAAAGTAAGATATTTCGGTATTACACTGTAGGGTTTTGAAATGCAATATGGCCATAACTAGGAGATGTGGCGATAATACACTCCGCCATAATACAACCGATGTAATTCAATACGGCCACAACTGCAAAATTAGTGGTACGATTTTATCAGTTCTCAATTATTTATGCACGAGGTATCCACGTTTTTAGTGTACAACTATTTGATTTAAAGTCTAAAAACAGTGTATAGTGATATTATTATTAACTTTATTATCAAACACGATGTCAAGGGCAAGAAAAATGCTTGGACTAGCTTTGCAAAGCTATCTTAAATATGACGAGAATCTGAGAGACACTTCAGAGGTTTCTGAGGTTATGAATGATATCTCCTTTGTGTTGACAGAGGTTTGTATTTCAATAAAAATCACAGTGAGGTTTTACTTAATGTATGGAATTTTTTAGCTTACTCCGGTTGCGTTACACGTGCAATCAAATCATACCGCAAATACATTTGAAGATCAAGAAAATCTACATACAGCCCCTCGCCAAGATGATTACATAGAGCAGGTATATTTTTATGAAACAAGAAACGGTTACTGGACCGGTGAAAAATAAAATAAGAAAATACATTAATTCTTTCCAAAGGGTAGAATCACATTATCTTAGAGCACAATCTACAAAGGAATAAATAGATGGTTCACTTACTTTAGCTCAAATGTATCGCTACTACAAACTACAGGAAGATAGTGAAGGAAGGCCTGTGGCTAAAAAATTCACTTGCTAATTTTCAAAACTGAGTTTAACATAACTTTCTTTCAGCCAAAAAAAGATCAGTGCGCAATTTGTGAATCATAAAAATTCTTCTGCTGAACAGCAAGCTACTCTTCATCAAACTTATAATAAATATATCCATAATAAAATTAGAAGCAGAGAAGAAAAAGCACAAGATCTAGCAAGAGCAAAAGATTATTCTTAAGTATTGGTAGCTTGTTTTAATTTGCAGGCGATCCTTCCTACACCTTGTGGAGATGTTTCAAGCTTCTACTATAAATGCCACCTGAACTGCTTTAACTTTACAATTTTTTAGATATTGCAAAAGACTGGTTACTGTTACTTTTGACACGAGGCTATTGCTAACCGCGGCTTAAACGAAATAGCTACGTGTCTGTTTGATTATCTTTCAAATCATTGTAATGATAAAGATATTATATTTTATAGCGACAATTGTGTTGGACAAAATAAAAATAAATTTATAGTTACCATGTATCTCTATGCAATTGGAAAAATTAATGTTAAATCAATCACACATAAATTTTTAACAGTGGGACATACCCAAAATGAAGGGGACGCCATTCACGCAACTATTGAGAGGCAAAAGAAGAAAATACTTAAAACAGGTCCCATTTATGTTCCTGCACAATGGCCTGTCATCATAAGATCTGCAAAGAAGAGGGAAATCCTTACAATGTAAAAGAAATGTCAACAGATGACTTTTATGACTTTAAAGATCTCAATTCAAAAATTGGAGGAAATTTTACAAAGAATACAAAAGATGAAAAGGTAGTCTGGAATGATATCCAAGTTATTAAAGTTGTCAAAAGCAATCCTGGATCTTTCTTCTATAAAACAGATTATAATGCCGATGAGGTCGAAGAGGTCCATTTTAAAGCATCGACAAGGGGGCGTTCAGCAACTGTGAAAGCAGTAATCGATTTAAAAAAGGCGTACATAAAGCCTCCATCGATATCCGCAAAAACCAAGCAACACCTTTTGGAACTGTGCAATAAAAACTTAATATTACCTGTTCATCACAATTTTTATAAGGCCTTGGTTAATAGTAATTAAAAAAAATGTTCATACACACTTGTAATAATAATAATAAAAATATTTTTTGTAAGAACTAGTTGATTTTTTTTATTATGTTGCCGCCGCGCCGTATCTCCTATTTATCGTTTTATAAATGACTTTCTTCACAATGCAATATCGCCAAAACTATCAAAATATAATTAACGTTTTATTTTTAATAAATTGTAATAAGATAATGTTGGGATTATGTTGGGCAATGGAACGGTCCATGTTGGGATTAACCCTGAGAGACCGAATACCCAACACAGAATTGCGCCGTAGATCGGGAGTAACCGACGCAATGAAAAGAATATCAACCTTAAAATGGAACTGGGCAGGGCACGTCGCGAGAACGAAGGACAGCAGATGGACAAACCGCATTCTTGAGTGGAGAACCAGACAAGATGCCTTTAGGAATAGAGGACGACCACCAACAAGATGGACGGATGACCTGAAACGGACACATCAAAATTGGATGCAGGCGGCTCAGGACAGAAATTTGTGGGGTGAACTACGAGAGGCCTATGTTCAGCAGTGGACGAGTATGGACTGAATGATGATGAATAAGATCATATATATATATATATATATATATATATATATATATATATATATATATATATGTATATATATATAAAATATATATATATATATATATATATATATATATATATATATATATATATCTATATAAGTAAAAAAGTAATGGCATGTCTCGCAAAACAAAAAAAAACCAAAAATGGTATATAGATGGAAGGCAACCGTATATACGTATTTCTGACTATTGGTCGTCTTCAGTACGGTGCAGCCAAGTTAGAAAAGGAACATATTAACTTGGGAAAGGATCACTACAGGAGCAATGCAACCATTTTGTGGCATTAGAGTTAGAAGACTCTGACTCTTTCCAGGGCAACAACTAACACCAACCACGAAGGAAGCTACAGCTACCTGCGGAAAGGAATGCCAAACGTTAAAACGTTTAAAATAAAGGCAATACGGTTGCCTTCCATCTATATACCATTTTTGTTTTTTCTTTTGCGAGACATGTCATTACTTTTTTACTTTTATTATTCACTCGCATTATCCGTTTCTATATATATATATATATATATATATATATATATATATATATATATATATATATATATATATATATATATATATATATATACCCAGTATTTAGACGGCACACGCCCTTCTGGTAGGGATCTATGGAGGAGTATCACCGAGCCGCAAGCTCTTATCTCTTGCCATACCGCTCCACCATAGGCCGATCAGATACCAGCATATTCTAAACTAAGCCAATGTTCTAGACTAAGCCATATTCTAGACTACTCTAACTACTTATTTACTTTAAAAGATATAATTTTCTTCTATTCAGTAAAATCTCATTGCCAAACTGGCTAGCACATGATAGTCTGTTTTTAATTTCAAATATATTGACTTGTCTTTTGTTATTTTAAAACTACGTTACCACATAGAGACGCTGTAAAATATCATGTCTCTGTGACCATTTAGTTAAATTATCGCCATTCAAAAGAGCCATATAATAGAGTTGATTTATGGGCATGCACTTGACTCACTTGCCCTACGGACTACCTAGAAGCGTGGCCAGAGAGTTTTCTGCTTGTCCCAACATACTTTCTATCCAGACAGCGTACCGAAAGCATATCCAGTGTATCGGTTGCGTCCTTTTTATATTTTCTTTGTATATATAACAGAAATGAGTTAAGCCAGCTAATTATCCTAATAGTTAAATTAGTTGCTAGTTTATTCACAATCAAATTATTGCATGTGTATAAATTGTATACGCAATTTAAATTAGCGCGCCACTTCCCACCACTCATTTTTGTAATGCATAGCATATCCGTGGTGTGGACGTGTGCCGTGCGGAAGAGAATCATACAGAACCAAGATGGCGATTAACTCCAGAATGTGTAACAACGTGTGTCAATAAAGTTCATTTAGTGTAACAGTTTCTCAATTCAATGCATATTTACTTACTTAAGTGTCCTCACCCCCCTACATGGTCCTTCGTCGCTGGGTATATTATTTATTAAATTTCTGTGTTAATAAGTAATATTACAATTATTATCAAAATTACCAGAAGAACAAAAGTGAATTCAACCGTTACAGTCGACCGAGTGAAGTGTTGCCAGAAGTTCTTCATCAAGTATTCTGCCGCCGAATTATTCAACTATATTCAACAACTTTACCGACAGTCCCGTCAATTCCAGTGTTTAAAGTCGTTCAAATAGAAGTACTGGTAAAACGTCAATCAACTCGTTCGCTACCTCAACTGGTCAACTATTAGTTACAGTCCAATCGTATTTCGAGTGAGTATCCTTATCCTTTTATGAATTTCAAAACCTGTATTTAAATATCTTTCTTTTCCATTCGTACATTTCGACCTTGAGCAAGCAATAAAATCACCAATTTTAACTAGGTACCCAAAATAATATCAGGTTTCATTTTCATAATATACGATAAAATAAACGAGTTTTATGTTGACTAGCCCTTTTAATTTTTAATCAGGTTTAAAAATATCAATTCTGTTTCGTACGTGACTTTTAAATAAAACGAGTATTTTATTTTTAAAGCATATGATCTCATAACTTTTTATTATAAATATTTTAGTTAATTCTTAAGTTAAGATATTAAAGATTAATTTCACTCAAGATATTAAATTCAGTTTAGTTCATTATGGATGTTAATGTTGAGAAATTACGTAAAACTCGAGGTTCAATCAAAGCACGGTTTGTAAGTCTGAAATAACTCCGATTGAATTGCAAGATAGACTGCACAGATCTGAAAGCATTCTTTTACAGTTTGAAGACATACAATTTCAAATAGAGTCGTGTTTAGATGAAATTTCAGAGGAAGAATTAAACTACCGCGAGGATTTCGAAAACGCATATTTCAAAGCAAGCACTGCCGCAAAACAACTAATTGAGGATGCTAACCAAAATGTTTCAATTTCTCATTCTTCTAATGCTCATTCTTCAGGAGTTACATTGCCCTCAATTTAGCTGCCAAAATTTACGGGTTGCTTTGAGAATTGGCTAGAGTTTCATGATTCCTTTAATTTAATCATAATTCAGAATCAAAACATATCAGATATTCAAAAGTTTCATTATCTGAAATCGTGTCTTTCGGGTAACGCTGAAAAGGTCATTACGTCGCTCACAGTTTCCTCTTCAAATTTCGTAGTCGCTTGGAAACTTCTCTGTGATAGATTCGCAAACAAACAGTTACTTATTCATAATCACATAAAATCTATATTTGGGTTAAGTAACATCAAAGAAAATACATCTTCTTCACTCCGTTATCTAATTGACACCATTACAAGCAATCTTCGATCTCTGCAGTCACTAAATCAACCGGTGGAGAAATGGGATGCATTATTAACATATATTGTAATGGAGAGGGTTGATTCGGAGACAGCACGTGATTGGGAAAAAACTAATCTTAGTGATCCCTCTTTCAATGATTTCTTGGAGTTTCTTAAGGCGAAAGCTGATATATTAGAAAAGGTGGAGCAGTCTGTGGACCACAGACGCTCTTCCAGTTCGATATCGGGTTCTAAATTTAAATCAACAAGTAGCCGTTCTTTTGTTAGCAATAATTCTTCTCTATCATCGTGCATCCTGTGCAAGGGTCAACACAAGATTATACAATGTAGTCTTTTCTTAAAACTCAATGTACAAGCTAGTATGGAGGAAGCAAAGAAACATTCTCTTTGTTTCAACTGCTTATACAGTGGTCATCAAAACAATTCGTGTAAATATGGTAAATGTAAAAAGTGCCACAAAAAGCATCATACATTACTGCACTTTGAATCAGTTGAAAATCCTAGTCCTGAACCAGGTACTAGTTTAAATTCTCATTCTCTTTCAAGCACCGTTCACAGGGAAGGTGTTTTGCTGTCAACTGTCCGAGTCCAAGTGCTTGACGAACTAGAAAACACACACATTTTCAGAGCTCTGCTCGACAGTGGCAGTCGCTAGAGCGCAAACTTCAAACTAATGTTCTTCTCAAAGAACGATATGTTAATTTTATGAACGAATATTTGTCTTTAGGGCATATGTCACAATGTACTTCGGCTGATACAGCTGAACCAAATTTTTATCTTCCTCACCATGGAGTAATTAAAGAGGAGAGCCTGACTACTAAACTCATGGTAGTTTTCAATGGTTCTTTTCCCTCTTCATCAGGAGTCTCCATCAATGACCTACAAATGGTAGGACCGTCACTTCAAGACGATCTCGTATCTATATTATTAAGATTTCGTCAACACTCTTATGTTGTCACTGCAGATGTTGCTAAAATGTACCGGCAAGTTTTAGTGAACCCATCGCAACGTTGCTTGCAGAAAATTCTATGGCGAGCTGAGCCTTCTCAACCACTTTGCTCTTATGAACTCAACACAGTTACGTATGGCACAGCTGCTGCTTCTTTTCTGTCAACGCGTTGTCTTCATCAATTATCCCTTGATTCCGTGGATGAATATCCAGAGGCTTCCAAAGTTATTGGCCATGACTTTTACGTCGATGACCTGTTAACAGGTTCCGAGTCTGCTGATAGTTTATCCAGAATCTGCCTTGAAGTTTCGTCTATTTTAGAATCTGGATGCTTTCCATTACGTAAATGGGTCTCAAATGAACCGAAAATTCTTCAAAATCTGCATAACTTAAACTCTCCGGACATATTATTATCCTTAGGTTCTAATGAAAACACAAAGACTTTAGGTCTTCAGTGGTGCCCAAAGTCTGATCTCTTATCTTATCGAGTGGATTGTACATCTTTGCTGAATACTGTGTCTAAAAGATCCATCCTTTCTGGAATTGCTCAAATTTTTGATCCTCTAGGACTTCTCAGTCCAGTTGTCATTACCGTCAAAATTTTAATGCAGCAATTATGGCTTGAAAAATTAGATTGGGACCAATCTGTTCCTCTCGATATTCAAACTAAGTGGTTACATTTTCGTGACAATTTATTTTATTTAAATGACTTAAGTATTCCCAGACATACTATTCTAAAGAATTCTATTCATCGAGAGATTCACGGTTTCCCTGATGCTAGTGAATCAGCGTATGGTGCTTCAATATATATTAGAAGTATCGATAATCACGGTAATACATCAGTCAATCTATTGTGTGCTAAATCCAGTGTAGCACCTCTAAAGAAAATCTCTGTTCCACGTCTGGAACTCTGTGGTGCCCTTATTTTATTACAGCTTGTGGATAAAGTAAACCAATCCCTTAATATTGATTTTCATGAGAGATTTTTCTGGACAGATTCAACTATTGTATTAGGTTGGATCAAAACTCCCTCTCACTTGCTTAAAACTTTTGTGGGTAATCGTGTTTCCGAAATACAGTCTAAAACCAACATTACAAATTGGAGACACATCGGTACAACTGACAATCCAGCTGATCTTTTGTCTCGGGGTATCAACCCTGATAGTTCATGTGATCTCTGGTGGCATGGCCCAACATTCTTAGTGGATGCTGAAGATGGTTGGCCTGCTCGTCAGTTTGATTTTCCTAAAGTTCTTCCTGAAACTAAATCTTTGACTAAATCTCTAGTTTTAGTTAACCCTTTTAAATTTTAATTTGAGAGATTCTCAAGTTTAACCAAGCTTACGAGGTTGGTGGCCTATTGGTTAAGATTTAGGCACAATGCTCTGGTTGGTGACACCTCTCTTAGGTGGACTGGTTCCCTTACTTCAGTAGAATTACGTTCATCCATTCAGTGTTTGACCAAATTAGTTCAATTAGAAAGTTTCGCTGATGAAATTTCTCGTTTAAAGGAAGGAAAATTGATTTCTTCCAAAAGCAAGCTTATCAGCCTTAATCCTTTCTTAGATGAAGCAGGTGTAATAAGAGTAGGAGGCAGATTACGTCATTCTCATTTTGATTTCGATAAGAAACACCCCATGTTACTACCTGCGCGTCATCCGTTTACGACTTTGGTGTTCCGGTCAACCCATTTTCGACTTTTTCATGCTGGCCCTCAGCATCTTCTTTCTGTGGTTAGAGAAACCTTTTGGCCCATTAACGGTAAAAGTGCTGCAAAACAAACAGTTCGTCAATGCGTACGGTGTTTTCGTATGAAGCCCACTCAAATATCTCCAATAATGGGAGATCTTCCAGCCGCACGTGTTACTCCAACTCTTCCCTTTTCTGTGACAGGAGTTGACTATGCTGGCCCATTTGTTCTTAAAATAAACGAGGCGAAACTCATCCTCTAAAGGCATATTTTGTCTAATTGTGTGTCAAGCTGTAAAAAGATTCATTTGAAGCTTGTTACGGATTTAACAGCTGTCTTTTTTAGACGCATTAAAGCGATTTATTGCTAGGCGAGGAAAACCCGCACAAATTATGTCTGATAACGGTACAAATTTTGTTGGTTCCAACAATAAGTTACAAGAGTTAGGTAAATTTCTCAAAATTAATCATGCTCACATATCTGATATTTGTGCAAACAATGATATACATTGGCAGTTTATACCTGCCCATTCGCCTCATTTCGGAGGCCTATGGGAGGCTGGAATAAAATCTATGAAGGCACATCTAGTACGTGTAATGTCAGAATCTAAACTAACTTACGAAGACTTTTCTACAATACTTGCTCAGGTTGAAGGAATCCTTAACTCCCGGCCTCTAAGTCCTATGTCTTCTGATCCCTCTGACCTTTCTCCCATCACACCTGCTCACTTTTTAATTGGACGGTCGATGGAATCCGTGCCAGAAATTGATGTCACTCGTATACCGCCAAATAGACTCTCATCATTTCAACGACTTCAGCAACTTCGACAGCACTTCTGGCAACGCTGGTCTCTGGAGTACGTTTCTGAGCTGCAGCAACGACAAAAGTGGAAGCAGAATCAGTCAAATATACAAATTGGCACTCTGGTTCTAATTAAAGATCGGTGTTTGCCTCCATTGAACTGGTCTATGGGACGTGTTGAAGTATTGCATCCTGGCCCAGATGGTGTGGTCCGAGTGGTTACCGTTCGAACTTTCAAGGGACTATTGAAATGGACTGTCGTAAATCTATGTCCCCTTCCAAGTGATGTTCAAGTGAATAAACATTGACAATATTTTTTAAGTGTTCTAATTTTTAAGTATGTTTTATGTTCTTTATTTAATATTTAGTAAAAAAAAATACTTTATTTGAAAGCTTGCCCTTTCAAGGTGGGGAGCATGTATAAATTGTATACGCAATTTAAATTAGCGCGCCACTTCCCACCACTCATTTTTGTAATGCATAGCATATCCGTGGTGTGGACGTGTGCCGTGCGGAAGAGAATCATACAGAACCAAGATGGCGATTAACTCAAGAATGTGTAACAACGTGTGTCAATAAAGTTCATTTAGTGTAACAGTTTCTCAATTCAATGCATATTTACTTAAGTGTCCTCACCCCCCTACAGCATGTTTTCTTCATTATTATTCTAATTTCATTTAATCATCGACCTCTAGTTTTACATAAGACAGTAACAAAATTGACCCAGTGTCAATAACTTTATACTTGAGACACAATAAACTACATAAAAAATATATTATTTATTACACAAATAATATAGATACAGCGAGAACAAAAATTCTAAAAAATTATTAAATATACCAAAAAACATAAACACTGGAAATAATAATTTTAATAAAAGCAATAATAAATTTGACATATAACCCCCTCTGTGGCTCAGTGGTAAGAGCGCCTACCTTTAAATCTAAAGGTCGTGAGTTCGAATCTCATCTGGGTGGAAATATTCGTTTATTAAAAATTAATAAATGAAAATAATTTCTATTCTTGTGCGATCGGTACTCACCAGAGGGACCGCAGACATTCGGATACATTTAGCGTCTTTTAGCAAAGACAATGACGTCGACTTTGCTAAGTATCAAGACAATTACTCTACACACACACACACACACACACACACACACACACACACACACACACACACACACACACACACACACACACACACTACACTAGGTACCTGACTGTACCATGCCAATGATCATAGTTGTCGAGGCATTAACCCAATAAAAAAAAATTTGACATATACTTATCGTATATAGCAGTATGAAAAAAGTATTTAATTTCTTTTAAATCTTCTTGTAAACCAGTTACGATTGATTTTCAATGTTTTTTTCTTATTCTTTCCAATTTGTTTATAAGAAATAAATCGGGTTTATTAATTGTTAGTATTAAACAGTAATCCAAAAACTAATAGCAGAATACAGAATATTTTTAATTAATAGAAAAATATGTTATAGAAAATTAATTAAAGCCAAAGATTTCCTTTGTACCCAAATTTAAATGGTGACTTTTGGGATGACAGAGTATGAACGAACGTATTATAATCAAAAGCTTTGACTGTGTCCTCGCGGTTACTCTGAAAACGAACACCACTTACAAAACAAAGCTTGTTTCAAATTATAAGTGGCGACTGAGAAGACAGGTATGATGTACCCTTACAATATATAATTAATGGGTCCATCCCTGATCCTTTCTCGAGAAATTAGTGACACTCTTACCCCCGATAACGAATGCCTTTCATCAGACGATGCTTAATTGGAATACGAAGTTTAGTATCCTAAATGTAGGGACGCAGTCCATTTTCTTCCAAAACAAATTAGAACAACCTATAAAGCACTTAATTTTGTTTTAAGGTTTGCTTCAAATGTATTAAGCTCTACCTAATTGGATGTTTCTACCTTTTAAATTACTTTTGTAGAAAAGTTATTATTATATCCGCAAGTCTTCGTTCCTGTTAAAAATTGCAGGATATATCTAATATTAATTTCTATAAATATTTATGATTTATTATCTCTACTTTCCGAAACTAAAATATAAAAAAATAAATTTTAGTTCAAAATTATAAATTACCTGTATTCACTTTAAATTTGTATACATTAATTTTTCTAATTTATTCTTTCTGGTTTTTTATCTATTTCGTTTTGTAGTTTTAATATTTATAATAATTTACTAAGCTTTCTTTTGCTTCTTTGAACAATTTAATTGATTTTATTTCAGATTTTTTATCTCTACTGTTTTTAACATTCCTTTTGTCTTCACTGTGTCATGCCGTCTTTCTGTCGCGTATGTTATTATTGGTCTGATGACTGGTTTGTAAATTTTGCCTTTAATTTTTTTTCAGATATGTTTATTTCTCTATCTATGAGTACGATATAATTATTATTATAATATTACATTCATAATTAATTTATTCTTCGTCTATAAATTATGATTACTTTTGGTCATATTAATGTAAGATCACTAACTGCACATTTTATTGAATTCAAAAACTGTTTACTTTTAAAAAAATTTGATATCTTAGCAGTTAGTGAAAATTGGCTTATACATTTTATTACCGATAAGGATATAAGTATAGATGGGTATAATGTGATAAGAAGAGATAGAAATGGAACTGGGGGAGGTGTGGCATTTTATATCAAATCTCAAATTAAATATAAAACTCTACAAACAAATAGTAAAAATATTGAACACCTTTGCTTGGAAATATTCTTACGTAATAAATTGTATGGATTGTGTGTTGCATACAAACCACCTAAATTTAATGCCAGGCATTTTTTGACGAGTTTGAGAATATCCTATCTGATATTATACTTTTGGTTAAAATATTATGTTGTGCTCTATTGAGTCTTTAGAGACTTTAATGTTAATTTATAAATACTGATTGTCCTGATACTAAAATTGTCTCTAATATTTTTGAAACAATGAGGTTACATCAAGTCATAGATCAGCCGACTAGATTCACATCTAGTACTGCAACCGTTATTGATTAGATGTTAACCACTAAACGAAGTTCGACTCCTGATATTGCCGTAGAGTATGTTGATATCGGTCAGAAATTTTTAATATTGAGATTTTTCAAAATTATGAACCATGGAAGACTGATACTTTACGTATTATTAAAAGAGAAAGGAATAAAGTTCTGAGCACTTACAAAAAATACAAAACATGAAAACTTAGGAGGAATACAAAACGATTAGAGATATGTTTACGTTAGCTGTCAGAAGACAAAAAAAAATTCTTCTATTCAAACAAACTGAATAATCAAAACGGGAGAGATCTTTGAGATTCCTTAAAAATAATAGGTCTTGGTAGAGATACTAAAAAGACTACGCAATTCTCAGACAATTTAAGTGATATTTCTGCAATGAATGAATACTTTATAAATTGTATTCCTAATATGATTCCTGATTTAACAGTTAAAAATTTTTATAATAATAATTTATGTGTGAACATAGGTGCAAATTTCTTTTTGTCCAAGGAAGTGACGTTTTAAATGCCATTAAAAGTTTTAAGAGTGCTGCTACTCGTTGCAACAAAATAAATATACTAACAATTAATTTATTTACCTTCCGTTTTTGTCACCGTATTTGACACATATTATCAATGTTTGCATTATAAGAGCAGAGTTCCCATTGATGTGGAAAGTTGCTAAAATTGTACCGTTACCGAAAACTAATAATTCGACAGGTTTTAAAGAAATAAGTTCAATAACGTTTTCAAAAATCCTAGAGAAAATTTTAAATCAGTAACTACAGGTTCACTTAGATTAACAGGAAAATTCTACCAGAAAATCATTCCAGTTTGAAGGATCACAGCTGTACTAGTGCCCTTTTAAAAATAACTCACGATATATTTGGTGGTTGCGATAATGGCTTAATTACAATGCTGATTCTTTTGGATTTTTCCAAAGCTTTTGATACGCTTGACCATTCTCTGTTGATTTCAATGTTTAAGTATATTCGTATGTATAAGCAGGCATCTGATATGCTATTCAGTTATCTTAATAATAGAAGTCAAGCAAATTATTTAGTATATATACTTCACACTTTCCTGCTAATTTTCTCTCCTGTAATCAGCACTTTTTGTTGATGACTCTCAGATCTACTCAGATCCTTTAAACTTGATCAGTTTAAACAGGCAGTGGCTGCAATCATGATGATTTTGAAAAAGTTTCTTCATTTTCTTCTAGCCATTGTCTTTGTCTTAATAACAATAAATCTGTAGGTATAGGTTTTGGTACAGTGACACAAAGAGAAATATTTCTGAGAAATTTTGCTCATATGATCGCCGTTGATAATTCTTTGATAGAATTTAAGGCAACTGTCAAAAACTTACATATAGATCAAAACTTAGGATTTGGTAGTCATATAGACAAGTGCTTGCAGAAAAATTATGTAAATTTAAAATTTAAATTAATATCTTGTCATATATTGACTAAAAGGCTTAAAAAAATTGCTGTGGGATACCTTGGTGTTATTACACTTTAATTATTGTGATACTATTTATAATTCATATATTACAGAACGTGATAGTTATCGCATACAAAAATGCAAATTTTTTGCCGTCGTTTGATACATGGTATCCGTAGAAATCAACCAATAAGTTACAAACTTAAGGAGACAGGTTGGTTAAGTATAAAACTTAGGCGACATATTCATTAAGCTTGTTTTTTTTTTATTTCAAATTACATGCTTCGGCTGCTGCGGCCATTAACACGAGGAACTGTATTACAGAATAATAATAAAGTTACATTGATTCAATAAATTTCAATACAGATGGTATCAAAAAAAAATAAAGAAAAAACTAGCGGATGGTTACAAAATTAAAATATAGATAGATGATACAATTACAACAGGTGATATAATTTACAGTTTTTAAGGAACTCTATCACATTACACATATTGTTTTTAGATTTTAAAATGTCACATAAACTTCCGTGGATACCATGTTTGATCCGTGCTGCTGCGTACTGGTTACATTCCACAAGTATGTGGTGTACACTTAAACGGGAGTTGCAATATTGGCAGTTTGGAGGTTCTTCGGGAACCATCAGATATCCGTGGGTTAGCGGGTGTGCCCAATTCTGAGCCTTCTAATAATGGTCTTCGATTTTCTTTCCATTGTAACAATTCTAGGGCCTAAAATGTTTGGTTGGATAGACTTTAGTTGGGTAGTGCACCTGTTCCATTGATTTTGCCACATTGAGGTAGATAACTTTTTAATTTCAATTATGATGTCTTGAAACATTTGGACTTTTTCATCTGTAAGGTTAGAGCGACGTGCTTCATTTGCTGCATGGTCAGCATTCTCATTTCCTTTAATACCAACATGTGAAGGATTCCATATCATCGAAACCGAAGTGTTTGATTTAGCAAGTGCTGTACATCTTTCGTGGATCTCATTAACTAAAGGATTTGATGTGTAGATTTTTCTAATTGAATTTATGGATGATAATGAATCTGTGCAGATTGCTAAGTTTTTGGTACCCTGCATTGGTAACTCTAGAGCTATAAGTATAGCGTAAAGTTCTGCTGTGAATATACTGGTCATCTTGGGTAGCCTATACATTGCTAGTATGTTATTTGTGGAAGTAACAGCACATCCGACACTTTCTTCGTCTTTAGATGCATCTGTGAATATTATGTTATTAAACTTGCCTCTATTAATTATGTCGTTAAAAGTTTGTTTCATGAGTATCGTGGGGGTTTCCATTTTCTTATATATGCACAAATTTACGTTAAAGTCAGGTAATATTTTTAGCCAAGGTGGAGTATTCGGCTGAATAATGGGGGTGGTGAGATTTAGGTCAATATTTTCTAAGAGTGGCAATAGAAATTGTAGTGATGAATTGGCAGTAGCTCTACTGTGTGCTCCTGCTAATTGAAAATTTTTAATTAGTTAATTAAATTTTAATTAGTGGAAAGATATATTATTAGGGTTTGCAGAAACCTTAGCAAAATAGGAGTTTAGTAGACGTTGTCTTCTAATATTTAGAGGGGGTTCACACGATTCGACATATATGCTTTCTGTCGGGCTAGATCTGAAGGCTCCAAGACATATTCTTAATGAAGTGTTTTGAATTGTATCTAGTGATTTTAAATAAGTTTTAGGGGCAGACATATATAATATAGATCCGTAGTCTAACTTAGATCTTATTAGGGCTCTGTATAAACTTAATAGGACTTCTTCTTCGGCTCCCCATTGTCGATTGGCTAGTGATTTTAAGAGATTTATATTTTTTAAGGCACTGACTTTAGTTTGTTCTATATGTCTCTTCCATGTTTTTCCAACTTTTTGTCGAAAATTACCCCTAAAAATTTGTGATTTTCAACTACTTGTAGTGGATGCTCTTTTAATTTTATGAGTGGAAGAGTTTGTTTATATTTTTTGCTAAAGTTAATCACTTTAGACTTAGTAGGCGAGAAGCTGAAACCAATTTTGTTCGACCAGTGAGAGATGCTATCAATAGTATTTTGCAAAAGAGTGCTAGTGGAGCTTGTTACTTTACCCGAACAGTAAATAACTAGATCATCCGCATAGATATTATGTTTGACAGGGGGTTGTACTAAGGAACTAAGGTCGTTAAGAAGCAGTAAAAATAAGGTTGTGCTGAGGACTGATCCTTGAGGTACTCCTGTCTCCAGGATATATGAGTGAGACATTTTACCATTTGCAGAGACTTTGAAACTTCTGTTAGTTAAAAAATTTTCAACAAATATATATATGTTTCCAGATAAATTAGACTCTTTAAGTTTTTCTAGAATTGCCGGCCTTGATGCTGTGTCGAAAGCACTTTCTATATCGAGTGAGACAGTTATAAGGTTGTTTCTATTAGAGAATGCTTCTATGATATCGGATTGAAGAGTGATAAGATTATCCATCGTGCAACGATTTGGGCGAAATCCTGATTGAGCGGTATTGATAATATTATGTTTTTCAAGATACCAGAGTAAGCGTTTGTTAACAATTTTTTCCATGAGTTTGCAAAGTGTGCAAGTTAATGAGATGGGTCTAAATGACATTGTTGTATTGTCAGAAGTGTCATTTTTCTTGAGTGGAATTGTTATAGCTTGTCGCCAAAGTGATGGAAATTGGTTACCTAGCCATATGTTGTTGTAGAATTCTAGTAACTTTAATAGTGTATCTTCAAGTAGATGTTTTAGAAATATCGATGAAATGTCATCCGGCCCTGCAGCACTGTTCTTTAGGGAATTAACAGCTTCGACTAATTCATCGATTGTTAGTGGGAGATTGACAGGATGAACATTGGAATTTGGATTCTTATGTACAACACATTTATTTGTTATGTTTGTTGGTCCAGTACAGTTGTTATCATGTTTAGTTTTATTCAAATAGTATTTGGCAAGTGTGTTTACAATCTGCTGGTCATCAGTTATGACATTGTTATCTTCTATTAGGGCTGGAATTTTGTATGTTGTGTATCTACCTTTCATCTGTTTTATTTTAGTCCATATTTGACTTGAAGGTGTATCGGAAGTTATGCTACTGATGTATTTGTTCCATGAGATCTTTTTGCTTTCTTTCACAATTCGCTTAGATTTAGCTCTTAGTTTTCTAAAATTTATTAGATCCGCTTGGTTTCTAGTTTTACGATATCGGTTTAATGCTTTTTTACAATCTTTTACAGCTAGTTTACACGATTCATTCCACCACGGAACATATTTTTTGGAGGGATCAAAGTGGTATTTACCGATGCATTTTTCGGCGGAACTTATAATACAATTAATCAACATGTTAAGATCTTCATTAGCGGAATTCACAAAGGAGATTTTATCTGTTTGTTCCTTGACAAGTAAATTAAATAGATCCCAGTCAGCGTGAGCAATTTTCCACTTAGTTTTGCTTTGTCTTTGTGAGTTATCATTGTTAGAAATTAAAATGGGAAAATGGTTACTTCCATAGAGACTTTGCAGCGTTTTCCATGTAAGATGAGTAGATAATTCTGGATTACATATGCTTAAATCAATGGAAGAGAGAGTACCTGTTTGGATATGAAAGTATGTGCTGCTTCCAGTGTTTAGAAAATTAAGGTTGGAATTGATTATGATATTTTCAATCATTTTACCTCTACGGAAAGTATTACTGGAGCCCCACATAGTGCTATGTGCATTAAAATCTCCAACTAAGATAAATGGTTCAGGAAGTTGGTTAATAAGGTTTGTAATTTCGATAGCTGTTAGGGTGTAATAGGGAGGAATATATATGTTGCAAATTACGATTTTATTTGGACACCAAACAGTAACGGCAACGGCTTCTAGAGTTGTTGTTAAGAGAAATTCTTGGTGGAATATATCTGTAGAAATAAATATAGAGCTCCCACCACTAGCTCGTGCGTATGATGTTCATATAAAGTGGTAGCCAACGTAATTTTTAAGGTATGGATTATGGTTTTTAGAGAAATTGGTTTCTTGCAAACAAATGAAATCGGGTGAAGTATCAGCAACAAGCAGTTGGAGATTTTCTAGATGGGGGTAATACCCATCACAATTCCACTGGATTAAATTGAATAGGAAGAATATTAGAAGGGGGGATTTTTCAGTGCTGCGTCATTTGGGATCGATCGGAAAGGCACTCATCGTCAGTTAGTTCGCTTGATGAAATTGAGTCTGTTAAACTTGTGGCTTCAGAGGATTCTAGTTGTAGTTGTTTTTTAATCTTTTTACTTAACCGGGTAAACCGGTTTTTTAGGGATCTATCTGAAAGATGTGGATATATAGTATGCAGGTTCAAAAGTAGACTTTTTACATCATCCGTGAGCTTTTTCGCTTCCGAATAAGGATCAGAATGTCCAAAACTATTTTCAAGGAAGAAAAAGAAATTGTCTATGGGTATTTTTAAAGGTTTGTGGATTCTGGTTGTATGCTTCTTGGATTGTTCTCTTGGTGGTTTCGGTTAATACGAATTCTGTTGGAGTGTCAGGTTTGTGCTTTTTTTTCTTAGCTTTGGGAGCTTTTTTGGGGGAAGCTGATAGAGGGGGAGGCATATCTAACAATGGTTGAGCTTCTTTCTCAGGAATTTCAGGGCTTGTTAGTTCACTAGGAGTTTCTATTTCAGAGTGTCCTCGTTTTTGAGATAATTGTGTTATGGTAATTTGGTCTGATTGTGTGGTTTCAGTGTTGGAGTCTTTATTTTCGATTTGTGGGTCTTGGGCATTATTTGTAGAGGAAGATGAAATTTTTACGGATGAGTTGGGACTTGTTGGTATATATTCGGTTGGGATTGTATTGTCTGTTGGAGGATTTGGACAGTTGGAGGCTATATGTCCTGTTTGTTTACAGATAAAACAATGTACTTTATCTGTAGAAAGAAAGATTCTGTGTTCATTCCCTTCGAAGGAAATAAGTACTGAAGTTTGTAATTCAAAATCTTCGGAGGGAGGAAATACGTAAACTTGGCGTCTGAAACTTAATACATGTGAATATTCGTCCCCAGGAATGCCTGCTCTTAAATAGGATATAGGAGATGCGATGCGAAATCCAAGATTTTTAATGCTATTTTCAACAATGTCATGTGGTAAGAACGGAGAAACATTAGATATATTTATTCTTTTAGCAGGTGAAATAAGTCTTCGGATATTTAAAGAAACATCTCCTATCTGTATTATGGGATATGAATCTATGAGCTGGTCAACAAGATTAGTGTTAGAAAGATAAATACAAATGCGATTGTTTGATATCCTAGATGCAAAGGAGACTTGTTTAGGGCCTATTATATCACCTATAGCTTTAACGTAATCGTACAGTTTCAGATTTTCTTCGGCATGTATCACAATGGCTTGATGTTTGCTTGGAAAAGTTGGCCGTGGAATCATTTTCGCTACTGATACATAGGATAAAACTTGGTTTTGTGTTTGAGACATATTTACTGTTTGGATATTTGGTACGCCACTGCTCATGTAGTCAAAAGCAATTGCGTTTTTAGTTGAAATTATAATTTAGCTTCTATGTATTATGATAAAGTTTCAGCTTTTTATTCATTTTAAAATAATAATAGATTGCCGGTTGTAAGGCAATCCTGTTTAAATTTTTTCTTTTTCTGTTTTTAATCAGTTGAAACAAAAAACAAACCTCAACTAGTAATGAGTGATTTATACATACATTTATTTATAGTTGAAGGTACACTTATGGTCACTGTTTTTGCACTATGTTTTACTAAGCACGACAAAATATAAAACGATGTTACTCGTTCGACACCTCGTAGTGGAATCCCATTAAGCTTGTTAATTCCATAAAATTATTATTTTTAAAACCCAACCATATCTCTATAATAAAAAAAATTCCGTAATATGTAATTCCGTAATTCCATAATAATGCACTTTATAGTAATCACTATTTTGATGGGAATAAGCCACAATTAAAGACTAAAATACATTTATTGACATTTTAATTTCCACTTCAGAAATCGTTCTCAAAATTGCGAACATTATTAACTATAACACTTATAATGTTGGGATAGTATTATGAGTTTTTTCCTGGTTTTTTCCTTATGATTTACTATAGAATCACTGCAAACAGCTATTTACTTAGCTGATAAAAACTATTACTATGGAAACAGCAGAAGTTTTACTGTCATCATGGTATGTAGTTTTTTTTGTGGCATAGACTTTCGTCATTCAGCTAGTCTCGAAACGTTATAATATATTCCTTAAGAAAGTAGTATATACACATAAGTACAGATTATTTCTCTCAGACAAATGCACAGCGATATCCCTAAAACGAAATAGACGAATAATTAGAACACGTCGAAAGGAAATACAAGGACTCTCGCAACAGTCAAACAATACTGGACCACGGATAAGGTATTGTTACATAAAGGATAAACAAAGGGTACAAGTCTAACCCTATACACGCTCATGAAAGTTTTAATGAACGAATACCAGATATATAAAGCTATGCAGGTGTCTGACAAAAATTCTATAATTAAATTATATATTGTTATATAGAACCTATGGCTAAGAAGGTCTGTATATGGTATGGAGCGTATATATTGCATTTAGTTAATTTTGTATACAGGGAGTTTAAATGCTGAATAAATTTAGGACATTAAAAGAAGGTGTGATCGAGGTCACCTAGCTTACCGCAGTGTTTGCAACTATGATCATCGATGACTTTTATTTTAAATAAATGGCATGGGTAGCATGCATGTCCAAAGCGTAGTCGATTTTTAGTAGTAATTATATTTACGAGGAGCTTTGAAATTCTGAAACCAGGTTGTTTGAGGTATAATTGGCTGTAAAGAAGTATACCTTTTATGGTTTGTAGAACAGTAATGTTTCCATTGCTCTTTCCATCTAAATTGCTGATATTTTTGGAAATCGTGGTAACATCTGATGTCATAAGCATATATACTTACATAGAGCCAGTTGTTACAGTCATTTTAGATAAATGATCTACATATTCATTCTGTTTGAGACCAATATGTGCTTTGACTCAAATAAATTTTATGTTGACTCCATTAGATGATAAATGATACAATCGATCTTTTATTTCAAATATGTAGAGGTTACTAAATGTTGAGGGCAATTCAATGTTTTTTATGCTCTGCAAAACTGAAAGGCAATCTGACAAAATTAAAATATGTCTATTGCAGGCATTTTTAACATATTTTAGAGCTTCAAGTATAGCTATTGATTCCGCTGAAAAGATTGAAAATTCATATGGTAGTTTATACTTAAATTCTACGTTTGAAGCAGGTAAAAAGTATGCCATCCAGTCACTTCTGTTGTTTTTGATGCGTACGGGTATATTACTGTGGCTTCCCTGTAACCCTGCAGTAGAGATCTTAGAAGATTGCTACTCATAATGGTGTTCTCACTATAAGTGGGTATTATATTCTCAGTTCTGTGGAATAAAGCGAAGTAGTCTAAGCTTCTGTCAACCGTGTGCAATTTCTTGAAAAAAATATAATAATCCTAATAATATGATAATGACAGGAGCATGATAATTATTAAACGAATTCTAGCAGGACACAGAACTTACTCGAAATATAACATTCTAAAAGATAAAAAGCTCAATAAGAATACTAAACTGAACATTTTCTGAGCAGCGATTAGACTATTAATAGTACACATTGCAAAAGTGTTGTGTCTGATACATAAAGATGAAGGCAGCTTAAGGATCCTAGAGAGAAAAATACATCGGAGGGTAAAAGACCCACTAAACTTGGATAATTAACGATAATCAATAATTTTTAAAATAATGAAAAATGAAATAAGAAAACTTTTGAAAGGGGGAGACATCGTTAGATTGATCAAGGCAAAAAGATTAATATGAATGGGACATCCAAAAAATAAATATCCCAAGGCAGTTATCAAGAAAGTCACTAACTGTAGACCAGTAAAATATAGATCACCAGAAAGACTCTAAATGAGATGGGAGAACCAAATAATAGAAAATATAACGTCGTTGACCTGAAAATTTCTCCTATATGCATTTTTTTATGAAAATAAGTGATCGATGATTTCGGAATCTGCTTACACCAAAGATTTGTCGGCACAAGTCCTATGAACGACAAAATAGTCTAAATATATAAAAACGCTACTTGTAATTTCTCCTATCTAAATTCACGCGGTAAACTATATGTAACATGTCCTATCTTGTCAGTTTGTATGCTGTAATCATAGGATATTGAATGGTAGCAGACTGTGAGTTGTTTTCAACAAAATACGATATTTCTGGTAAGTCTCACAAGATAGTATGTACATATTAATGGTAATATTAAGTGATTATAAAATCTAATCTAAAAATCATATCTAATCTAAAAAAATCTAATCTAATCTAAAATCTAAAAGTAATAAGATTCTAAACTAAAACGATAAACATAGACGAAAATCAGGTATTTTATAATTTCTTTCAGATAGGAGAATTTGCAAGTAGGCAACAAATAGCGATTAGCTGATAGAAGAATTTGTGTGTCTCAATAATTGTATAGTAATCGTGTCGAAGAGAACTTTTCGTATGCTTGCAATGGCTAACGAAAACTTAGTTGTAAATAAAAGCGACCAAATACACACTCTACTAGTACACCAACAAACCTACGCTGATGAAATCGACGCATGAGAAAACGTACATAGAAAATACGCCTATGTTTATAGTATTAGACGAATTTCTGCCTGAAGATAATCATACTATTAATATGCTTACGGCAATACAAAATTGTACGGAGCTGGAAGACTTTAACTTAACAGATTGCTTAATAGACTGTAACGAAGTATACTGTTTAGCGGATAATAATAATTGTGTTTGGAAACATCAGTTGTAATACCAATAATTCTGTTAACCTCGTGTTAGATAATTTAATAAATACTATTTCCAACTGAACAAAATGAGAGGGTAATATCCTTTGTGCCATATGAATGTTCTAGTGACAAAATACCAGTTATGTTCAAGAAAGTTCTAATACTAGTATAAACAGTATTATTGAAAGAAATCTGGTGAACACAATCAGTGATAATGAACTTACCACGAAGAGAAAACGAAAGCTTGGAGAGAATAAAAATCAATGAAGGAGATACAGAAACAAAAAAGTTATTTTGCCTACTTGCAAATTCTCCTATCTGAAAGAAATTATAAAATACCAGATTTTCGTCTATGTTTATCGTTTTATTTTAGAATCTTATTACTTTGGACTTTATAATCACTTAATATTACCATTAATATGTAAATAATATCTTGTCAGACTTACCAGAAATATCGTATTTCGTTGAAAAACAACTCACAGTCTACTACCATTCAATACAGTATGATTACAGCATACACACTGACAAGATAGGACATGTTACATATAGTTTTACCGCGTGAATTTAGATAGGAGAAATTACACGTAGCGTTTTTATATATTTAGAATTTTTTCTCGTTCATCAGGACTTGTGGCGACAAATCTTTGGTGTAAGCAGATTCCAAATTCATCGATCACCTATTTTTATAAAAAAATGCATATAGGAGAAATTTCCAGGTCAACGACGTTATATTTTCTATTATTTGGTTCTCCTATCTCATTTAGAGTCTTTCTCGTGAGCTATATTTTACTGGTTTACATTTAGTGACTTTCTTGATAACTGCCCTTGGATATTTATTTTTTGGATGTCCCATTCATATTAATCTTTTTGCCTTGATCAATCTAACGATGTCTCCCCCTTTCAAAAGTTTTCTTATTTCATTTTTCGTTATTTTAAAAATTAATGATTACCGTTAATTATCCAAGTTTAGTGGGTCTTCTACCCTCCGATATATTTTTCTCTCTAAGATCCTTAAGCTGCCTTCATCTTTATGTATCAGACACAACACTTTTGCATTGTGTACTATTAATAGTCTAATTGCTGCTCAGAAAATTTTCAGTTTAGTATTCTTATTGAGCTTTTCATCTTTTAGAATGTTGCATTTATGGTAAGTTCTGTGTCCTGCCAGAATTCGTTTAATAATTATGATGCTCCTGTCATCAGTTCTACCTTTTCGAACTCGTATTAACTGTATTTTTCCTGAAGTATATTGGGCACTTTGTTTTATTTTGGTTTATATCCAAAACCCTCTTTGATGCTTCTTTCACGCTAGCACAACTTCGCAAATGCTTCCTTTAAATTATTTAGATTTCTGCTTATCAGTACTATCCCATCAGCGTACATAATAAACAGCTCTTATTCTTCCTATGATTGCTAAATTAAATAGGTAGGCTATTAGCGAGTTTTGTTGTTGTACTCCAATTGCTATTTTTATATTTTTGAAGATTTCATACTTGCTTAAAATCTCTGAAGAGGATGTGTAAAATTCATTTTCATTACCTTTCTTAAGTAACTTTAATTCTTTGCATTGCACTTATTGTTTACCTTTCCTTGCCCAACACCTGATAATAGTCTTTTACTTAAGTTGTGCTGTATTTTGCGAGTCGCTGTATGATTAATTATGTCAATATTTTGTACAGCTTTCAATATTGTGATTTCTTCTATAGCTGTTGCATTGTGTGCTCTCATCTTTCTTTAGAATATAAATTCTGTTTTTTGTTCTTGTTCTCCATACTTCGGGCATTCTCTCTTTTTCACAAGTTTTTATTATAAGGTCATATATATTTATTTGCAGCTCTTCTTCGCCTCATTATATTAACTTGTTTGGAATATCGACTGGATCAACTGCTTTTTTGTTTCAGATGTTTTTATCAATTTTTGTTTCTTAGTTTTACCAAGTACCTATATCCTTCCTCAGTTTTTTTAAGTATTGGTTATCTTAATAATGATTGTTTTCGCTAGTTTCTCTTCTGTGCTTGAGCTTTATATGAAAGATCTATAACTGAATGTTCTAGCTTTATCTGTTTTTCTGTGACTTACTACGGTCTCTGATTTCCTTCCTCATTTTATAATTCTCTTATGCAGTTTCCATCAAGTAACGGTCAAATCCATCAATTATGCAGTTTCTTTTACATAATTTCTTTAAAATTGATCGTGCAAATATCTATCTCCATTTATTCATAGTGTGTTTATTGTACAATAATTGTGCGATATACTTATCTTGCCTTGCATTTTTCAGATGTTCGGCAAGTTGTTTATTTCCAAAGATTACTGGCTTTGATAAGTCTTTACTTATGTAAACTTTTTTATTACTTTAAGATGTTTGGACTTTCTAAGTATTTCTGTTATCTTTTTTTACGCGAGTACGTCAGTCACATTTCATACCCTTAAAGAAAAATTAGAAGTTGATAAAATTATAATTTTTAATTTTTGCATCATTGTATGTATTTTACTTGAAATTTGTATGAAAAATCATAGTATTTTCAACAGAACCTATCTAATGGAACAAACATCGCATCTTTTAAAAAGCTTTATAGAAAATGAAAGCACTCTATACTTTTTAATGCCAGTTTTCTTGGATGAGGCCTGGATATTTGGTAAGGGAAATTTCGCAAGAGTGGCAAGATAGCAATTTTAGTAGTAAGAAAAAAGAGTGGTGTAAGAGTAAGGTGCATTATTCTTAATGCATGTTCTAAAAATATATTCAATAATAACTACATCCTTGTTTCTAACAGTAGAAGTAAATCTGGTGACTATCGTAATTCAATAAACTCATAATTTTGAGAAAAGGTTTAAACATAACCTTTTCATATTGTTCTGAAGCTATTTTCTTGTGGCATTGTAAATTAATTACTATTTATAACTGGGAATAAGCCACAATTAAAGATAAAAATACGTTTATTTATTTTTTTTTTACACTAAAATTTTTTATATTACAAAATTGTATACGATTAAAAAAGTCGTTTGAACGACATATAAAAATTGTCCAGATTTCTAAAGACAATAAAAATATTTATATTATGGAAGTATTAAAACTTCTGATTACATTTTTTTAATGGATAAATGTATCAGAAACGTTTAGGCAGCTTCCATGTGTGATTTGGTCGGATTTATTTGATCACTGCCAAATATGATCAATTTTTTTGTTTAAAATGTATGTATAAAACTTATTTCTTTTGGTGGAAGGACTGAACTTATTCTTCTACCGTTACAACCTCCGCAGGAGCAGCATTTTCTCCTTCTTCTTTAGACGTTTTCGCTCGGAACTACAGGAGGTACCTGTTTTAGTGGTCCTTCTTTCAATGTCAGCGCGTCTTCCTCGCTCGGAGAATGCAATCCATTGGTGTTCCCGTTAGTGAGGACGGAAGGCGGGAGAGGAACAGAGTCGCTAGAGGAGACACAATCAGTTGCTATTGTCTCGGTACTGACTCTACTGGAGGTAAAGACATAGGTTCGTCGAGATTTTCAGAAACTGGCTCTGGAAGAGAAAGTAGCGATTCTGTTGAGATGTCTGGTAACGAATCTGCAGGATCGACCACACGGTCTAGACTGCCTGATGTTGATGGAGGTAAATCATTGGGAGATGGTAAATCTACTGGAAAATCGTCTGATGCAGATTTTTGCTCAATATCATCTACTTTAGATTCTTCTACGCTTTCGACAGAAGATACCGGTATTTCCGGTAATGACTCTGGGACAACAACAGTATTAGCAGATACTTCAGAGTTAACTAAAGACAGTTCTAATGGGGGAAGGATCTCGCTAGAAACATCTAGTAAATCTGCAGGAGGAATTATAGTTTGTTCCTCGTTTTCTGTAGGTAAAGCAGGTAAAACTAAATCATCTTTAATTTCCGACAATATTTTGTCTTTTACGTCTGAAATATTATTAACTGTATATAATTCAACTGTCTTTGGCACAATAGAAATAACCGGTTCTTGTGAAGGAAGACTACTGATACTTTCAATGGGTTCAGTCTTATTTGATGCATCGAGCGAACTTTCTGAGATCTCAGAAGCAATGTTAGTGGGTTCAGACTTTAATTCAGGTTCAGACTTTTCGTTCTGTACCTCTGAAGCAATAGGGTTAGGAATTATGTCTAATTCTACGAAGGGTTTCAGATTTTGGTTCTGCAGCTTCCACAGCTATTTTTTCTGCAACAACATATTCAGTTTTTCTGAAGTGGACGGTTCAATAATTGACTGTTCTGGCAATACATTTTCTACTGAAGGTTCGGGTGATGCAATTTCGGTATTTTGTACATCTGTAATAGATTTCTCAGGAACTATATCTTTAAGCAGATTAGTTTCAGCGGATTGGGGTTCTAAGGATATTTCAGATTCTACACTAGTTACTTTAGATTCAGAACTTGAAGATTTAGCTACCGATATTTCTTCAAGAATATTTTTTGGTTCGGGTTCAGAAAGTTGGGGATCTGGGACTGACGTTAACGATTCACTAGCTGCTTTAATTTCAGAAAAAGAAGTTTCTGATATTATTGGCTGAGATTTGGATACTTCTGTAATTGACCTTACACTTTCGGATTCAACAGCTGCCTTAATTGGGGATTCTGTCGGTATTTCCGTAGAAATAACTGGTTCAATTTCTGGCTGTGTAGCTACCTTAGTTTCTAGACTTTTCTGATAAAATATCGGATTTTTGAGAAATTTCAGCGGGGAGTTTAGGATCACTATATGTAAAAGTTTCAGACTTTATAACCTCTTTGGAGTCTCTACAGGGGCGGCCTGTAGTAAATCGATTTGAGTAGTTAAAATGTCAGCTTTAGTGGATTCGGCAAAAAACGGTTACCGAGGATGAAGGGTTAGAGGATGGCAGGGTTGGTGGGAGCTCCTCATTACGCACCTCTTTGGTTTCCTCAGTTGGTGGATTTATGGTAGCGGGTTCCTCTTGTTCCTGGGGAGAGGGAGGGGATTCAGTAACGGGTTCGGGAACTTTGGGTGATTCTGCTTCTTCAACAGGTTTAGGTTTCTCGACCTTGGGTTCCTCTATTTTCGGCTCCTCTTTTGCATCCTCTTTAGCAGGTTCATCTGCTACAGGTTCCTCTTTTTTGACTTCTTCCTCTACTGGTGTAGCGGCTTCTGTTTTGGGTGCTTCGCTAGCGATTTCATCTTTTGATGCCTCTCCGTTGAGAACTGGAGCGGCTTCTGTTGATTCTGGTTTCTCAGTTTTTGGAGATTCAGCTGTGGGAGATGTGGCTGATTCATCAACGTTCTCTTCTGCTACTTCCTTAACATCTCCGTTCTTCTCAGAGTCCTTGCTTGGTTTAGATTTATCCTTTTTAGAGAATGATATACTTCTAAACGACCATTTCTTTTTCTTCTTGTTTTCTTTCTGTTTCTTAGCTTCCGCCGTCTCTTCTATTTTGTTTTCTGTATTTTCGGTCGTCTTTTCTGATTCCCAGTTATAAATAGTAATTAATAACCTTTTCATAAATTTAGGACCATGATTGTAAATAATGGACAATATTTCTTATCATTTAATTTTATAAAAGAAAGTAGTTAATTTAACTTTATCATTTATGACAACATAAAATCTAATGTAATAGTTGAGATAGAGATATTAATTATTTAACCACTATGATAAAACAGAAACTAGTAAATATCGTAACGAAACATTAACTGGATAAAGTAATCAGGTGTATATAAATTATTTCTTGTTAATTAATTGTTTCTTGGTTGTTTTTGTTGGCTCTGTTTTTATATTTAATTACTAGTGGCCTAGGTGCTTTTAACCAATACTGTCAGTACTGTTTGGAACAAATTATGTTCAATAACTTGTTTAAATACTTTCCACTCTAAATTTGTTAAGTGAGTCATTGTTTATTTTAAACTGATTTTTATATAACTTTTAATCATATTTTAGTTGTCTCCTGATGAAGCTGACAAAAAATCAGCGAAATATAGAGGATTAAATGAAAACTGAGTTTTTTTTTTAATCATAACAGACCGCATACCCGATATTCCAACACAATAAATTGTTATTTACGTTTCGGTCGATACACCCTTAGTATTAAAAGGACACATCTCGAAAATTAGGGTTTCTGAGTTTTTGGCATAAATGGGCACAAAACTACTAGTACTACAACTTGGCCTGGACAGAAATTGAAAACGGAGAATATAAAGCAAGTCCCGATATAATGTGACCCTTTCGTACTCCCCTCTCCGCCAACACATCTTTCCGCGAGATAGGCCCATTCAGTAAGGTGCCGATGTCTGTCGAAGCAGGTGTGTTAGTGAGCGCTCCCATTACGAGTTGAGCCCTTCTATTACAAAACTTGAGGTACGTGTTGTTTTATATTTTTTGTTTTATAAAGACGCATTAATATTAAATGCTGTATATTACTAAAATTTCCGAAAATTTATGGGTTTATTTAAAGAAAGTTCTTTATATTACTAAAATTATTGTATGATTTTTGGAACTATATCTAAAGGATTCTTGTTATTACAAAAATATCTGTTTGATTTACAACATCATTGAAAGTTAAATCCTTGTAATACTAAAATAATTCAACGAGTTTCTTACTTGTGTACATAAACTACAAAGTTTTTGTGTACTAAGGCCTTAATTATTATTATTATTTTATGTACTAACAAGTATTAAATAAGATGGTAACTAGATCTTAACCTCTTACAGATACATTGCAAAAAAATTGAAGAAATATGTCATCACGATCGCGAAGAATTATAAACCTTCTTAATGTTTCACATCCACCTGATCAATGGGAAAACAGTTGCGATAAGGACCCAAACGTAAGTTTATAATTTACTAACGTATATAAACTACTTACATATTATTTTGCATTTTTAGGTCAGCAATGAAGAAAAAGAGACATCCCTTTAAGTTCATCAGAAAACGTTTTAAAGCAACAAGAAATAGCCGATAATACTCTGCCATTACACAATAATTCTTTAGTTGAGACTAACACTGTTACTGCAACAAAATCAAAACGTTCGTCGAGATCGTCATCTAGTAGTTCCAGTTCGTCTTCTAGCGTCAACAGTAGCAGTTCGTCATCTTCTAGCAGCAGCTCTTCGTCTCGATGTTGTTCACTGGAACAAGGACGATTTGTTTCCCATATCCTAAAATGTAAAGAAATTGAAGCCCAGTCTCAGTCTTTATCATCTAGAACTACTTCACCTTCAATACTAGAAGCCCAGTCTCAGTCTTTATCATCTAGAACTACTTCACCTTCAATACTCGAATCCGTAATTTTAACACCACAACTCCAACTGTACATTATTGTATATCTCCAATGAATTCAGAAGAGAGTGATGCTGATAGTAGTGACAATGATTTCACTTATAATGAACATCAAGGTAAAAAACGTTCGCCAAGCTCATCTTCAAGTTCCTCTGATGATGGTACTTCTGAAGTAGTTGCAACATCGCCCAGGAGATCGAAGAAACGTAAAGCTGATCCTACTAAATGGAAGCAAAATAACCAAAAGATAAAACGAAATGCAGGAGAACAATACATTTCTACTAAGACTAAAAACGTTGTTCCTGCGCGTCAAATGAAGAGTCCATGCAATCAGAAATGCAGACTGAAATGCAGCGAAAATTTTGATGAGGCTAAAAGACTTCAACATTTCAAATGTTTTTGGGCACTAGGAGATTTGCAGTTACAGCGTATGTTTATAAAAGCAAGAATGGCTATAGTTGAAACTAAATATAAGTATTCAAACGCTCAACATCCCAGAGCACCAAATGCTGCTTTCTACTTGTACGCTGATAATGCCAAAATCAGAGTCTGCAAAACATTTTTTATCAATACGTTGGGAATAACAAGTAAAATGATTCGCACAGTAAGATATAAGACTAACAATTGCAATTCTGTTGAAGAAGATAGAAGAGGCAAACATAATAGTCATAGACGCGTGGATGACAATCTGAAAGAAGATATCATTAGATTTACAATCTAATACCACGAATTGAATCGCATTATTTAAGTGGGTCAACCTCAAGAGAGTTCATAAGTGGATCGAAAAGTATTACTGACTTGTTTAGAGACTTTCAAGAAAAACAGAAGAAATTATCCCGAGATCCTGGAAAGTTTCATTTGTTTTATGAGATTTTTACTACTCATTTTAATTTGGGTTTTTTTCAACCCAAGAAAGATCAATGCGATCTTTGTTTACAGTATAAAAACTCTTCTGCTGATCAGAGGCTTACTCTCAAAGTCAAATATGATACTCACCTAGAAGAAATGAAATTAAGCCGAGAAGAAAAAAAAACGATAGAATGACTCTTGATAAATATAATTTATGCGTTTGCTACGATGTTTAAGCGATAATGCAAAGTCCCAATAGAGAAACATCATCGTTTTATTATAAAGCCAAATTGAATAGCTACAACTTTACTTTGACTGTGTTAAATAAATTACCAGAAAATGAATTTAAAAGCTATGGTGACGTGCATTGCTATATCTGGGATGAGACCCAAGGAAAAAGAGGTGCAGTGGAGATTTGAAGTTGCGTTCTAGACTTTTTAAAGAAGGTTTGTGAGGATGCAGGTGAACATGAAGTTAACGTAACATTTGTAACAGATAATTGTTGTGGCCAATTTATACATGTTTGCACTCACTACTATAAAAAACTTAAAGGGTATAACTCACAAATTCCTTATAAAAGGTTATACGCAAAATGAAGCCGACAATGTACACATGCTGATACAGAAACAAATATCAAGAGATTTAAAAGCTGGTCCAATCTTTACACCACTTCAATACACCACCGCAATTCAGAGAGCTAGAAAAACGGAGAAACCATTTATCGTTCATACTTTGAACTATGATTTCTTTTACGACTTGAAAGATTTACAAGTCACATGGGGATATAATTTCAACGTTGACGAAGAGAAGAATACCATCGTATGGAATCACATCAAAGTTATGAAATTTACGAAAGGGAACCCATTCTCCTTTCAATATAAGACATCATACAAAGACGCGTTTAAACAAATAAATGTTAGAAACAAAAGAAAGAAAATGTTGGATAATGAAGAAATATCCATCAAAACAGTTTATAGTGCGCCATTTGAGTTACGTATAAATAAGAAACAGGATTTAAAGAATTAATTTTTAATAGACTTATTGACCCTTATCATGCCTGTTACTATAATAATTATGTTAATGTGACTGTTTTCTAATTGTAATTTTTAATACTTTGTTTTATTTTGAAAAGTTTTATGACTATTACTAAAAACTTAAGCCTGCTGACTATTTTATATTTTATAGTTCTTTAGGTACTATTCTAATCGTTAGCTATTCTATTCGAACATGACTGATTGTAAAAAATGAATATGATAGATCTTAAGCGCTAGCACAAAAGAAGAATGATTTTATTTTAAAAAAATTAGTTATTTTTTTTTTTCTAGTAAATTTAGTAATTTTTTGTGAGATCTACTTTAGTTTTGTGTTACATTATAAACGTTAAGACAATTCTGTTTTTTTTTTATATGACTGCCCTAAAAAGAGTGTTATAATTTTTGTTATTGGATTTGTATGCTACATGCCTATTACTTTTTAATATTTTTCAGAATAAAGTTATTTGTTGTTGTTCTTTTACGATTTAATGTTTTATTAATTCCTTTACAAGAGGCACTTTTTTCATTGAAAGTAGTTAAACATTATAATTACACAGCCATATTTAGATTTGTTACTTAAAAACATAGTGTATCTTTAATCATTAAAAGGCTTAATTCGTAAGATGCCTTTAAAATTGAAAGAAATTTAGTGGGAGAGGGGCCTATCTTGGGAGAGATTTTTTAAAACGTTTTTTTTTAATTAAATTATTTTTTTTGTAATATTTTGATTATCCATTATAGAGTACAAATACTGTAAATTGTATACCTAGATTTTCATGTATCTATCTTTTTAAATAAAAATGTTATAGGTAAGTAAATGAAAACGATGAAGTTGCTCAATCTTTAATCTCGTTTTCCCAAAAGTAACGATTCGAGATGTGCCCTTTTAATACTAAGGGTGCGATATATATATATATATATAATATATATATATATATATATATATATAAATATATATATATATATATATATAATATATATATAATATATATATATATATATCCGTGCAGCGGAAGATAGGAAAAAGAAGTACTGTTTTTAGTTAACCAAGCTTTCGCAAATCTTTATTTGCATCATCAGGGTGCTACAATAAACAGAATTAGTACAAATTACAGAGTAAGAATTACTTTACCACTTACACTAATTGAGGTTAGTTATCTTAATATTTATCAAATGAAGTTGGCAATTCATTTGACCCCTACAAACGATGGCGAAAACTATCCAAAAATTGATTTTAAAAATCGTTCTTTAACATACATATTAAAAACACTTAAGACACGTATACATAAACATTTAAATAAAATTATGGTAAAATAATTACAAAACATGTACGTAGTCACAATATAAAATTTTAGTTATAAATATTCTTATTAGAAATATCCATAACCATTAGAAATAAAATTATAACCAAAACTTTATATTGTGATTACGTACATGGTTTGTAATTATTTTAACATATTTATATATATAATATATATATATATATATATATATATATATATATATATATGATAGTCTTTGATAAGAAACAGTGTAAATTTAAATAATCAAGCGAAATATATAGAGGCAGTGTACAGTGGTCTATTTATAGCTGTAAGTGCAGTTTCCAGATTTGCAGAGGTTTGATTGCAAACATTGTTTTTATATACATACGAAGAACATTATTTATATTTCGTATTTATTAATTATTTAAAAAACTAGTTTCAACTCTTGGCATTATCTTGCTAATTGCTAGATCGACTATTTACTTTTAAATAAACAGAGTCGGACCTACCCAAAATAAAATTATTGGAATGAAAGTTCAATTTAAATTTAAAATAAAGATAGAAAATTAAATTTGACAAAATGGCAGGTGGTACCTCTGACTACAGGGGTCCATCAATTAATCCCGATCAGCAAAACATTACTTATTCTACTATCACTAAGCAACAACCATTAACAAAATTCCCAACAAAAAACCAGGCCATAATTTTACCGGCAGTAGATGAAATAAGAACAGAAGAGTACACCGTTGCAGTAGGAACTATAGTCCATCCAAAAAATGTATTGTTCTCATCCAAAATGTCAAACGGAAGAATATGCATCTACCTTTCAAGCACACAAGTCGTAGATGATTTTCTAAGTCAACATGGTGAAATTAAAATTAGAGAACATACAATCAAAGCACGTAAACTAATTACACCCGCTAATAGATTAGTTTTATCCAACGTATGTCCATCTATACCCCATCACATAATCGAACAGTCTTTAATGAATCTTGGTTTTAAATTAATGTCTCCGATTTCGTTTTTTAGAGCTGGAATACAAGACCCGCAATACAGCCATGTACTTAGTTTTCGAAGACAAGTTTACTTTGCACCTACAGACAATTTTACTGTACCCGACTCTGTCCTAATTGATTTTGAAAACATTTCGTACCGAATTTTTCTTTCTGATAAACTAACTTGTTACAAATGCCACCAAGCTGGTCACGTTTCCTCGGACTGTTCCTCAAATCCCTCTTATCCACAAAATACTCAAAAGCCCCAAACGGAGGAAAATTTTCTTCCACAAATACCATCCACTAGTCCCGAACAAAATCAAATTACAAATATAAATGACGAATCTCGAGAAGAAATGGATGCTCAAGTCAGCACTGCTACCGATAATAAAAATAAACGATCTTACTCGGAAGTGTCATCCCCAACTTGCTCCACTCCTACAGAAACTATACCAACAGAATTCACAAAACCAAAACCAGTGCAAATTAAAAAAAAGAAAAAAATTATCAAAATAGACCAATCTACTTCAGAAACTACTAATATTGAGTCGTTATTACAACCAGTCAAACAATTTATCCAAGATGCATCACCACCATATGTACTAAATTACACCCAATTACTAGCATTCTTAGAAGACGTTCATGGTTCTTCCACCCCAGTAGAAGTGGCCTTAGAATACACACAGGATATACACGGGCTGGGACATATGCTAACTGAAATATATCCCATATTGAACGAAAGAGCAATTAAATCTAGAATTACAAGAATCAAGAAAAAATTACTTAGTAAAATAAACAAAGATTTTAGTATTCAGGACGACACCTCTGAAGATACTGAAGCATCACAGGAAAATACTCCTGCCAACGATAAATAAAAAAAAACAAAAAGTTAACAAAATGGCTATTATTCAGTGGAATATTCAATCCGTATTTACACATATAGCAATGCTACAGATTTTAATTAAAGAAACACATCCACAAGTTATCTGCTTACAAGAGACAAATTTCACAACAAATAAAAAATACTCGTTAAAACAATATGAGGCCTACCATAAAATTAGAACAAACGCTGGTAAAGCTAGTGGCGGCGTATCCATTTATGTTAATTCACATTTGGAATCAGAGGAAATCCCTATACAATCAGAATTAGAGGTTGTAGCAGTTAAAATAAAATCTTCAACACAATATTCTATATGCAATGTATATATTCCATCAGATACCGAAATCACTGCCAAACAACTCGAAATGTTAATTGAACAAATTCCAAAACCCAGAATAGTAGGAGACTTTAATGCACACAGTACAACATGGGGATGTCTATCTACAGATAAAAGAGGTGACACCATAGAAAGATTTTTAAGCTTAACTGACTTTGTCTTGCTTAACTAAGGGGAAAAAACTCGCTTTAACTCAATTACTGGTAAACATTCCGCTATCGATCTATCTATATGCGAAAGCTCGCTAGCTCCAAATTTAAACTGGGAAGTACTACAACATACTTATGATAGCGATCACTGGTCTATATCAATAACCAACTACGCATCAGACAAAAATACTGAAATATCCTTTCCAGAAAAGTGAAAAATCAATAATGCAGACTGGGCAAGCTATCAAAATTTTATCAAAAACTCTATACCCCAGTTAGGACCATTGGAAACTGACATTGATTTCATTGTTGAAAAATTCACTACAATGATTATAAAAGCTGCAGAAGAAACTATAGGTAAAACAAGCAGGCCAAAACGTTAACAGACGGTCCCATGGTGGAATGCTGAATGTCAAGATGCACTGAAACTTAGTAAACATGCCTTCAACGTGTTAAAAAAACACCATAATGAAGAGAACTTAGTAAATTTTAAAAAACATAGAGCTAAGGCAAGATATATAATCAAAAAGAATAAACGTGAGTCATGGAAACAATATGTATCCTCAATTACCGATGATACCCCCGCATCTGAAGTGTGGAACAAGATCCGCAGAATTAAAGGTATTCCATATGCTTACAAGATAAACTCTCTTAATATGAACGGAAATCAAATATCGGATGAAGCACAAATAACAAATACCTTAGCAGTTTCGTTTCAAACATACAGCAATGACTCTATGTATGACCCTATATTTATTGAACATAAAAGAAACTCAGAACAAAAAATAATCATTACTAATAACAATCATCCACTGAACTCATCACTAAGTATAAATGAACTAAATGAAGCACTTCAGGACGTTAAAAATTCTAGCCCAGGACCTGACGAAATATCTTATGCATTCCTTAAAAATCTTCCAGCAAATGCTAAACAATACCTTCTAGATATCTATAATCTCTTATTCAATACGAATCAATTTCCAAAATCTTGGAAAGCAGCAATTGTAATTCCTATTTTAAAACCTAATAAAATAAAGACGGATCCAAATTCGTATCGACCTATATCTTTAACATCTACCTTGTGCAAAGTAATAGAAAAAATACTTAACAAACGTCTGCAATACTTCCTGGAATCCAATAATTTAATTTGCAAACAACAAAGCGGATTTAGGAAAAACAGATGTACAACGGACAATTTGATTAAACTAGAATCGGTCATACACGAGGCATTTGCAAGTAATCGCCAAGTACTGGCTGTCTTCTTTGATATAGTAAAAGCCTACGATACTGTGTGGAAGTATGATGTCCTAAAAAGATTAAAACAATGGGGTGTGGACGGAAATCTTCTAGCTTTTATCAAAAATTTTGTTTATGATAGAAATTTTAGAGTTAAACTTAATAATCATTTGTCAACTTCGTATACCCAAGATAATGGAACTCCCCAAGGATCAACACTTAGTGTAACACTTTTCTTGATTGCAATGAATGAAGTTGTTGATAACATTAATACTCCTGTCCAAATTGGTTTATATGCAGATGACCTTGTTCTTTTTGTAAGCAATAAAAATAGCCGAATAGCTGTTAGTATTCTGCAAGAGTCCATCAAAGCTTTAGAAAAGTGGTCAGAGAGAACAGGTCTTCGTTTTTCTACAAACAAAACAAAAGCAATATGTTTTTCAAGAAACAAACAAACAATTTGGCCAAAATTAACACTTTACAATCAAAATTTGCAGTATGTAGAAGAACACCGATTTTTGGGAATGGTGTTAGATTCAAAACTCACTTGGAAAACCCACATTCAACAACTTAAAAAATCTTGCATGCAAAATATGAACATTCTAAAAGTATTAGCCAATCATAATTGGGGAGCAGATACCTCACAATTACTTAATATATATAAAACACAGATTCGTAGCAAGCTAGATTATGGATCAATAGTCTACAGTTCAGCTAAAGATAGTTTACTAAAGCAATTGGACATCATACAAAATACCGCGTTAAGGCTTGCACTTGGAGCCCACAGAACCAGTCCAGTAGAAAGTCTTTATGTAGAAGCTGATGAACCACCACTTTCAATTAGAAGACACAGACTAAGCCTACAATATTCAGCTAAAATTGGAGCAAACTGTAATAACCCTGCTTACTCCCACACATTTTCTGACATTTTCATTTAATTTTTGAACAAAAACCCTTTCTTTCTGCATCATTTAGTAAAAGAATTACAGGTTTCAATTTCCCGAAAGTTATTCCCAATGAAATAAACTACCTCCTCCTTGGACCATAAAACTCCCCACATGTAATACAAATCTTCTACAGTATCCTAAATCTGATACTTCATCACATATAATTCTACAACGGTTTCCAGCGATTAAAGACAAGTACAAAAGATATTACCAAATATATACAGATGCGTCAAAAACTTCTGAAATGAAAACGGTAGGCGCAGCTTTCGTTGACGAAACAATTAAACATCAGTTCCAGCTACCTAAGGAGTACTCCATATATTCCGCCGAATTGTATGCCATATCTAAAGCCCTACAACATATATCAAACCAGCCCAAATTGGAAGCAGTAATTTTCACAGATTCTTTAAGTGCAGTACAAGAAATATTAAGGGTTTACCCAAACCACCCAATACTATGCCAAATTAAAATTGATCTCGAAGAACTTTACAGTAAGAATAAAATGGTAGAATTTGTTTGGATTCCATCTCATGTAGGCATAATAGGTAATGAAAAAGCTGATCGGGAAGCTAAAGAAGCC
Source organism: Diabrotica balteata (assembly GCA_918026665.1). NCBI lineage: Eukaryota > Metazoa > Arthropoda > Insecta > Coleoptera > Chrysomelidae > Diabrotica > Diabrotica balteata. The sequence continues at coordinate 64,397,657 of OU898280.1, forward strand.
TGCTATACGAATAAACAAGATAAAGAGCTCCCAGAAATTCCTCTTTCCGACATTAAAAACACCATCAAAGAATTTTCAATGAGAATATGGCTCGAGAGATGGAAAAAACTTGACGACAACAAACTAAAACGCATCAACCAAAATTTGTCACCAAAAGGGATAATGCCACAAAAACGACGAGATCAAGTCATACAACATCGCTTAAGAATAGGACATACCAGGTTAACCCACCAGTACCTAATGAAGAAAGAACAACAAAAACTGTGCTATGTTTGTGATATTCCTCTGACAATCGAACACATTATTGTTAGTTGTCCACTCTATCACCTGGAACGACTTCAAAGTGATTTACCAAGTGATCTGAAATGTGCTCTGAACTATAGTAACTGTGATAAAGTGTCTAAGTTTCTAAAACTAACTAAATTGTACAATCTAATATAAAAAATGGACTTAAGTTATTAATTGTAAATGGTAGTTATAAGCAAACATCTAATTTTATGTACAACTCTTTCCCGCCAATAACCTTTAATGGTTGACGCGGTTTACTTAATAAAAAAAAAAAAATTTATATATATATATATATATATATATATATATATTATATATATATATATATATATATATTTATATATTTTATATATATATATATATATATATATATATATATTTATATATTTTATATATATATATATAGATATATATATATATATATATATATATATATATATATATAATATATATATATATATATATATATATATATATATATATATATATACTTTATGTAGTGAAAGTAATAAATTTAAAAGAAATTTTTTGGAAATGGATTGTATTAGCAAAAGTGATAATAATTTAAACAAAAGGTCAGAAATTCAAAATCTAAGCAAAATTTATAATTATATTATTTCTATGTAGTTTATATATGGAATCTGTCTATCTATAATGTCTTATAATCACTCCCAAAATATGAACTCCGTATTCAAACCGTTTGGAAGATATTTGAAAAAATAAGAATTTCAATTTACCCCTTTAAAGGGTTGTATCTCCGTTATTACTCAGTTTTATATAAAAAAAAGTAGGTACATAAAGAAGTACCCTTAATTTTGGATGTACTATGAGCTCTAGAAATTAATGTACATATTTCTGGACCACCTTGTATAAAGATATATTATTTACATATTTTATTATTCTGTAATAACAAAAAGAGCCGCCTTTTATTATTAGTTAATATAATACTACCACCTTACTCTTGTAAAATTGTGTGGCTACATCAAAGGAAATGCACTGGTATGGTATATTTAGCATATATAGGATTAAAGTTGGTTAAATATCTCAAGTGTAAAATGTGATCCCAAAGGAATTCTATTTATATCAAAGGGATGATAATTTTGTTCTATTAATTCTCTAACTTGTATGCATAAGCTTTAAAACGGATCATATACCTAGATGTATAGGAGTTTTTTCAGTAGTTCATTTACAGTTTGTTTATTATATTATAAAAATTTTGCTCGTTTTTAAGTCTTTATAGCTAATGTATTATAGTTTTACTTGTTCATTGGTATATTTACCTATCTATTTTAAAATATTTAGTTTAGTAGTAAATATATGTGTATATATAATATATATATATATAATATATATATATATATATATATATATATATATATATATATATATAAGGATCACTCAGACGAGTGGTGGGTTCTTATATCGGTCTCTCGGGGGAGAAATAAAAGACAAAGTTGATAGACTACTTTATCTATTTTGAAGACGTTTCGCTTTCGAGTTTTGAAAGCATCATCAGTTCATCTAAAAAATTATTACAATATGAGAACCACACAATCATGGAAACGATGTTAATTGTTACCTTAAAAAGATATGTAGCAGTCAATGTTATTAACAAACATGTGAATGAAACTAAGTAAATGGACATAATACGCTGATCTTGTATAAACAGTTAAGCAACTAACAACATATATGTTGCTTAACTGTTTATACAAGATCAGCGTATTATGTCCATTTACTTAGTTTCATTCACATGTTTGTTAATAACATTGACTGCTACATATCTTTTTAAGGTAACAATTAACATCGTTTCCATGATTGTGTGGTTCTCATATTGTAATAATTTTTTAGATGAACTGATGATGCTTTCAAAACTCGAAAGCGAAACGTCTTCAAAATAGATAAAGTAGCCTATCAACTTTGTGTTTTATTTCTCCACCTAGAGACCGATATAAGAACCCACCACTCGTCTGAGTGATCCGTATATATATATATATATTGGATTGACGGTCGTACTCCTTTTTCCGATATATATATATATATATATATATATATATATTATATATATATATATTATATATATATATATATATATATATATATATAAGAATAAAATAAAAAAATTGACTTCATGAAACCATAGAAAATTATTTTTACCCACTATTAAATTTGATATAAAGGTTATACTGGGAGACTTTATACAAACGTTTAATCAGAAGATAGTATGTGTTGACAAATAATAGAGAAATTTAGCAAACACGAAGTTATCAACTGCATCGATCACAGAATAATTAACTTAGCAAACAGCATAAGGACTCTTGATAATAATCACATAGCTTGCACATCAAATTGTACATACGCTACTCGGTAACTATGGAATGGAAATTAAACAAATCAAATATACCGTTTTATACCAAATAACCCAAAAGATTATAAAAGTTAACTGATACTCAAAACTTTAGAAAAGCAGACATAGATACTGATCATTTCCTAGTAATTACAAAATCAAAACAAACCTTCGAAACAAAGAACAAAAATAAATTGACTCAAGAAGTAATTGTATGCGTAAAACGCATATAAATCATAGGAAGACACAAAGACTACGGAAAATATTTATATTATTAATTTTAGAAAAAAAAAATTATTCTTCGATAACCTTTTTGGCAAGTACAAAAACCTAAAATTCAATTGCAATACAACGAATTGTTTTAATGTGTATAGTAGTTTTACATATATTTTGTGTTCTATAATTTAATATCATTCGTGTTTTTATAATGACTTGCTCCTTTTTAAGCATTTATAGCCAATACATTGTAGACCTAAATTGCAATCACAAATTATAAAATGATTTTAGCTCAATTTTGCTCAAATGTAAAATGCCCTTATTTTTGACAATACCCCAAATTAATATCACAAAACGTTGATTAGAATAAAAAAAGAACGTTAAAATAGGTAACTGCATTAATTTTTAATTATTCTTTTTTAATATTTACCTACAATCACAAATGGATCTAGAATAATAACTGGAAGACTACAGACTAGCTTTTAAAAAGTGCCAAGATAGTATAAAATTTTTTTCGAATGTTTATTTAAGAATGGAGTTACTACGTTAAATAAGAATATGATAAGTTTTAAGGGTAAAACGATGTGAAAAGTAATAGTTTTTATTAGCTAAGATTAACATTATAGAATAATAAGAAAGTAGATGGAGATTTATTTAAAGTAAAGTTAGGGAGGGAGAAGTTAAATGGAAGGAGCCAAGCCGTGTGCGGTGTGACACAAAGATTTCAATGAAACTGGCATGAAATTTTATAAAATTGACCTAATCTGAAAAGTTAAGATTACATCTTTGAGAAGACGCAATTTTATTTTTTGATGTGTGGGTGTAGTAACCATAAGCTTAAATTTAAGTTTGTGGGTTCGCCACCCTTGTCCTCCGTCTGTTATCTCAAAAAAAAGGTGTCAAAGATTCTTTGCGATGTATCACTTAAATTAATAATCCAACAGAAAATTTAATAAAGATCATTTACAGCAAATTAAATTTTAAATAACTTTATTGTTATTACTTTTTAATGTAAATTTGAAAATAAAAGACTTAAATAAACAAAAATAACTAAAAATATTTGATTTTTTTTGGGTCGTATAACATTTTTCTGATCATTTTACAAAACATTTTACAAAAATTATATCAGAGCAATATTATAGACAATTTTTCATAGAGTAATTATTATTTTTAGTACAATTTTATTTAATTTAATTAATTTCTCTTGCTTCTAGAGTGCTCAGAAGTTTGACCGGGTTCTTGAATACTCGCCTCTTGGAATAAGTGGTTCAAAGGGTTTTCCAAATGAAAAAAAAATTTATTAAATATTATTTGTAGCAAGTCAAACAATCTACAACTTTATTTCCACTACTTATTATTTTATAATTAATTAACCTAATTTTTCATTTATTAAAATTTAAAATAATCTGATCTGTCAAACAAGATTTATAAAAATAGAAATCTCTAACAATAGTGTATATTATGAAAATATTGTTTTTAGCAAAAACAATTATTGAAGTCATCTGCTAAAAACTTAGTAGCGAGAAATATACATTAAAATGCATGTTACTTTGACCAAAACCTAATTCGTCCATTAAATCACCTACTTTGAATAACAAACTGTATTTTTAAAAAGGTGTTACATTATTTCCAACACGTCATTTAAAATACATTAACGAATTGGCCTATTTTCCAGATTATCGTTCACAGCTAAAACCGCCCTACCCTTTCAAATTAGGTTTATGACTAAATTTTTATTTTCTAATCGTTTAGTAATGAAATTGGTTTTTTCTGGGTAGAGAAGCGTTAAGAACATTAAGTAAGTGGGAAATACAGGAATGAATAAAAATAGTAGTTCCTACTTAATTTTAAGAGGAATAGGTAGAAAAATAAACAAACTTGTATTAAGTCAAATATAGTACTCACTGAACAAAGTCGAAGTAAAAGATAAACGATAAAAAATGGTAAGTGAAGCGACAAAAATAAAATGTGCGAACGTTTTATATAAAATAATCTGTTTAAGAGTTAAAGCGCAAGTTTAAAGTGTAAGAGTTAAACATTTCAACATCAGCATTTTAATTACACGAGATTGCACGAGAAGAGAAAGATAAAGGCAACGACGTAAAGATTGGCACAAATAAATTGTGGGTAAGTAAGGAAAAGTGGAAATGAAATAATAAAGAAAATAAGATAGACAAACTAAAAAACTAATAAAAAACGGCAATTTAAAAACAATGACGAAAGAGGCAATGAATAAGGACATGAGTAGTAGTAAAGAACTATACAAATACTAATATGGAAACTGCAATCAATGAGATTAAAAGTGTGAAAGCAACGGCAACTGTAAAAACCAGAATATCTGAAGGATGTACAATAGGAACATCGAACGTAAGAGGTCTCAGCGGCAAGGAGGCTGAACTTGTAGAAGAATTTGTTAAGGCTAAAATAGACATACTAGGTATTACAGAGACAAAAAGAAAAGGTAAGAGCACACAGATTCTGGAAAATGGCCATTTTTTAATACTCAGTTGAACAACCCCGTTAGAAAGAACAAGTGAAAGAGTTGGTTGTCTCATCAACAGAAACTTGACTAGTAGCATTAAAGATTGGGAATGTATCACCGCAAGGATCCTGAAAATTAGGAAATTAGGAGGACAACCGAAAAGAAGAAACCCGTCAACATCTTTGTTATATATGGCCCAAATGATACAAAAAGAGCGAACACCAAGGACATTTTTTGGGAAAAGGCGAAAGAGATGATAAATAGCGCAGCAGATAACATAATAATAATTGGCGATCTTAATAGTAGAGTAGGCGTAAAAGACCAAGAATCCTCGTTTTTCCAACACATAGATGTGCACAAATATACCATAGAAGTCAAGAGTAGTGGAGAAAAGTCCATTATTATCTATGTATTGGTGAACAGACCCTTAAGACAATGTATCAAAGATGTCAGAGTCAGAAGAGGAGCAGAAATACAGAGTGGCCGAAAAGTCTGAAAACGGCCAATTATCTCGTAAATTGCTAGTTATAATTGTACAAAATTTAAGGTACACCTATTTTGGGATACGGAGATTCCATATTTAATATTTGCAATGTTGCTAGATTTGCCGTTTCTGTTATATTATTAGTAACTTTGGTTTTTCAAATTCATCACCATGCATATTCAGTCATTATTGGAATCTCCTATTCAATACGAGTTCAACGATATGTAATACTTATGATTTTATGTAGTTTGGAAGATCTTAAATATACAAAACATAAAGTCTGGCAACGCCTAATTGTCTCAATAAATTTTTTAATACTAACTATTTTTAACTACATTAAACTGTAACAATTGAGAGATTACAACATTTTTTAACATAATGGTTAGTTTATCAAGTGGTCAAAATGTGCTCCATGTGAGTTGACAGTACCCTTATTGATGGTAGAATGCGTCTACCATATTTTTCCATGATTGTCTAGAAATTATTCGAGAATCATCGATATGTCGTTACCTTAGTGCTGCAAGACTTGTTGGTTTAGTTTTGTAAAATGAATTTTTCAAGTATCCCCAATAAAAATATTCTTTAGGATTAAAATCAGGTGAACGTGGAGGCCATTCAATTCTACCTCATCTACCAATTCATCGTCCGAGAAATACCTCTCCTAAACTAGGATTCTATTTTACACCAATTTTTGTAAAATTCTGACAAGCAGTTTACAATTTACGATTTACGAATTAATTACAAATTACGAATTTACTAGATAGATACCGATGAGTTAGACCAAAAAGAGTTATGAATAACAACAAGACTAGATATGATCTAAAGTTTTGTTGAAGATCCACATACATCCTCACGCAGGGTTGCACAAGTACATGATGAAGGTCGTTCTTCAGTCTTACGTGTATTACATAAGAACATTTTTAAATGATACAAAATTAACTTATTGCAAGAATTAAGTAAAGATTACTTCGATCGTAGATTAGAGTTTAATGAGGTAATGATGGATAAAACGGAAAAGGATAAAATTTCATTAACAGAGTATGTTTTTCCGATGAAGTAACATTTACACTGTGTGGAATTGTAAATCGACACAATTTAAGGTACTAAAGTGACGTAAATCCACACTGGATGCGTGAAAACTACAAAAATTAAATGTATGGTCAGAGTAAGTACTAAGTTAATTGGGTCATTTTTTATTGAAGAAAATTTAACTTCAGATAATTACGAAATATTACTTAGAAATGAAATTGTACCTACACTGATCTGTACGATTGTACCTACACTGCAAAACCAGCAAGTCTTGCAGAACTAAGGCAACGAAAAATCGATGAATCTCGAATAAATTCTAGACAATCATGGAAAAATGTGGTAGACGCAGTCTACCATCGATTAGGGTACTGTCACCTCACAAATGGAGTACATTTTGAACACTTGATAAAGTAACCATTGTGTTAAAAAATGTTGTAATCTATCAATTGTTACGTTTTAATGTAGTTAAAATTAAAAAATTTATTGAGACAATTAGGCGTTGCCAGACCTCTGTTTTATGTATTTAAGACCTTCCAGAGTACATAAAATGTTACATATGGTTGAACTCGTATTAAAACAGAGATTCCAATACTAAGAGAATATACAGGGCAATGAATTTAAAAAACCAAAGTAACTAATAATATACGAGAAATGACAAATCTGGCAAAATTGCAAATATCAAATATGGAATCTCCTTATCCCAAAATAGATGCACCTCAAATTTTGTGTTATTATGTCTAATAATTTACGAAATAACTGGAAGTATCATGACTTTTGGGCCACTCTGTATATAGCGACCATTACCTGGTAGCATACCGAACTAGCATCGGTGTGGAACAAAAAAGCTCACCACCGCAGTTATTAGGCCATACAAGTTAGCAGATAAGAAAATAGCACAGAAAGACAAAAACTATGTGAACAATAGACTACAAAAGCACTTAAACCAGAACTATGGCTCAGAAGAAACTCGGCAAAAACTTAGAGAATCTCTCCAAGATGGGGGCAAGCAAATCTGTGGAATGGCTTCAATCAATAAAAACAGACAATGTACGAATTGGTGGAGTAATGAAATAAAACAAGAGGTCAAATCCAAGAAGTAAGCGTGTAAGACATATCTAGGGAACCAGAACGCAGAAAGGTATCAAAAATATAAGCAAGAGAGGGTAAAAGTAAAAGACATGGTGATTGAAGCAAATAGAAGATCTGGGAGGATTTTGGGAATAAGCTTGAGAAAGACTACCAGAGTAACCAAAAACTATTTTACAAAACTCTGAGAAGACTGAGAACAGAGAAAAGACAACAAACACCAAAGCAAATTAAAAATAAAGATGACCACGTCCTCTGCGAGAAAGAAAGTCTTACGAACAGGTGGAGAGAATATTTTGAAGACCTCCTGACTCAAGACGACTCTAATAATGAAATAGACAACACTAAAGTAAACCCAGATGAGAACCCAAATCAAAACAAAATAACAATAGAGGAAATAACAGAAATAATACTCAGGCTCAAAAGAGGAAAGGCAGCTAGCTATGATAAGACAACTGCAGAAATGGTAAAAAAATATGGGAGGAAATAGAAATAAAATGCTTAGAAAAGTTTGCAATAAAGCATGGAATGAGAGCACGATCCCAAAAGACTGGGAAGTTGGCGTTATTTTACCCATTTTCAAAAAACGTAATAGATGAGACTGCAGCAACTACAGATGGATAACCCTCCTGAGTATTCCTTCCAAACTTTACGAACGAGTACTGGAGAAAAGACTACTACAAGAAATAGACCATAAGCTGGAACAGTCACAGAGCGGAAGATTGCGGAAGGGAGGAAGCATCCATGACCATATTTTTACACTCAAGCAGCTAATACAAAATGCACGAAATACAAGCACGGAACCATACCAAGCCTTCATAGACCTCGAAAACCTCGCATTTGATGTAACCCCGCTAACCAAAATAGACAAAAGCACAAGGAACAGAGAAGTAGACAGCAAACTCATAAAAGCTACAAGGAATCTACGTTCCTGTAGTTGGCTGTATATCATATATTAAAAAATTTATTAAAAAACTTGTGTAAAAGGTATATATTAAGAAACCAAACGGGCTAAGTTAAACAGACAAAACGTTTTCTGAGTCCATATTCCATCATCAGTGTCCTAGAAATTATTTATCCACTTAATTAAAAAGAACATAGGTTTAAAATTTTGACTAAGGTTAATACAAAGTGTGGTTAATATTTACTAAGAGTATATGAATGTAGCCACTAAATATATGGGTAAAAACCCGTTAACAAATAATTGATTACATTAAGTTTGCAAAATTTCTTATAATGATTTAAGATGTTAAAGTCACCGTTGGATTAGGTAACATGGCGACATATGACTCCACGTTGAAGTTGCTAATCTTGAGACGGTGTGTCTACGAAGACTGTATGAGAGCAACTGAATGGCAATGACATTAATGACAATGTTGTTAAGTTATGAAGAAAGTTGTAGCAGAGCAGTCAATATAACTGTATGTTTCTACTTAGGACAAAAGCCAACGTTATTTAAAATTGTGAAAATAAAATAAATTAATATAACAGTATCAACCATCAATGTTGTTGTTTTAAATTTATGTATACGAGATGAGATGTGGAAAGAAAAAATATATGTGGTTGTAGGTAGGCAACCAACTATACACGTGTGCAGTAATGTAGTGAAAAAGGTTTAAGTATAAGGCCCTTTATGTTTCTCAAACATTTGGTACCCAGAAAATAGAAAATAGACACAGCTCAAGATAGAGAGCAATTTGCTGTACTTATAGCCAACCTTCAGTAAAGAAGAAGGTGCCTTAAGGAGAAGACTCTGATTTTCTACGATTTACGCTTATTATATAAATTTAATTAGACAATTTCTCTGTAATTTCATATTTTCTTATTGTCAATTCGTCAAAGTTGTTTGTGTTTAATTTGTTTTAATTATCCAAAAATAGAAAAGTAACTATGTTGAAGTCGCAATGTTTACGGTGTTTGTCATAAATTTGTTTATTAAAATTATGATATTTTGTCATTCTATCCGGTCTTTCTCAGAAGTTATTTTTTTAGTTTCTGCCATACATTAAAAATATTATGGTAACAGTAATGTTCTGTTGCTTTGAACTTGCTCACATATTCTTGTGCTATTGTTGTCCAAGCGGTTTTTTTTATTAATTTTGCACCTGATTTTATTAATTAGTGTCTTATTAAATCCTTCATTCAAGCCGTTAAAAAATACTGAATTTGTAGCAGTGATATATGTATATGTATATATATATATATATATCATATATATATATATTATATATATATATATATATATATATATATATATATAACTGTTTTGGATGGGTTGGAGTAAATAAAAGGGGCTATTTGTTGACTATTTTTTACTCGAGCTTTTAATTGTGATTACAAATTTTTATCAAGATCTTCTAAAAAATACAAAATATCTTACAAAGTTGAACTGGAAATAAAAAATTTGTTGTTAACTTACCAAATAAAATTAGTTTTTTATATAAAGCTGCTGCTAACATTATTACAAAAAATATTATTAAAAAAATGAGCTCTATTCTAATAAATGTTTCTCTGAAATAAATTTTGATAAAGTTTCTTAACAAAAACAATTGAATTTGTAAACAAAAATGGAATAGCTACAAATCAGCCTAAAGGTCATAAATACCAACATAAAAATTTTTATTTTTGACATATTGTCAAAAATAAAATTTTGTTTAAAAAATTCTTTTTTGTTTAGTAACAAAAAAGAAGAAGATTTATTCACCATTGATAGATGACTGAAAAAATGTAACAAATACATAGAAAATTTAAAATGTGATATTTTACTGATTGAATATATAAATTACATATAAGATTATATTACATGTAATTATAATATGATAAGATTATATTAAAAATAATATAATTATAAATTTTGCTTAGATTTTGAATTTCTGACCTTTTGTTTAAATTATTATCACTTTTGCTAATACAAACCATTTCCAAAAAAGTTCTTTTAAATTTATTACTTTCACTACATACAATTTTAATATTATCAAAATCCATAATTGATTGATTATTTTTAATTTATTGAACTTATTAATTTGTATTTTTTTGATTTTATGAAATTCTGTGTTGTATTTAATTCTTTGTTTACGATTAAATTCATTAAATGTGTAAAAATTTAAAATATAAGCCTTGGTACGTAATTCATGTAATTTTCTTTCAAAAAATAATCAACAAGGGGGAGCTGTTCTGGTCGAAAGAAGACATCGTCGTACGTGGGTTAAACGATCAGTCAATAATTTTTATGACAGAATTTTTTTTGTATGTCAGAACAACAAAAACAGAGTAGTAAAGACGGCAAGAGGCGGTTCTTCAATAGGAAGACGATCAGTAGGAAGACCACGCAAACGATGGAATGATAACTTACTGGAGGCACATTGAAAAACAGACAGTTTTATTTTTCTCTTTTATAAATATGTACTAGGTCACTCGTTTTCCTGTTTTTTACAATATTTCCCTTTTACCAAGCCCCATACGAAATCCAAATTGATTGCCGCTCAGGTTTCTATCGCATTCTCTATATATTCGTTGATGTACAATTTTGAGTAAAATTTTCAGAAAATGGCTCATTAGGCTAATTAATCTGAACTGTGAGCATCCATTTGCTTTATTTGTCTTGGGTATAAGTATCAATGTCGATCTAAGCTAGTCTTCTGAGAAGATTCCAGTGGTTTAAATAATAGTGTGATAGTCTGAAGTCAGAGTCTAATCTAGTCAATATTTCCAAACTGACTCCAATGTCAACACTTGAAAACGAAGAACAAGATGAACAAAAACAAGACTATAACTAAACTTTCTCTTTGCTAGAAAAGAAGGTTGTAATCCTATAATTTCATTACAACCCTTACTTAACTACACATACTCAACTACAACTCAACCCTCACTAAACTACAACTACTACTACCTCACTCACTTAACTACAAAAATCACTCGAGTATTGAAAAATATTGTCAGGAAATAAAATAACATGGGAGAGATGGGTAAATGTTAATTGACATAGCTCAAATCCGATACCCTGATAGGGAAAAAGAAAGAAAAAATCAAGAAAAAAATTCATTCCACATTTTACATTCAATTCTCTCATTACTGTTTTGATAGCGATTTTAACTGTAATGAGAGCGTTTATTTATAGTTCGGCAACGAACATATTGTATTGTGTTGTAGAAAGCAAGTTTTTAATAACAAAGTTTTTATGAGTATATATTTAACTGTCACAGTCAGTAGGATTGCTGAAGGTTGATAGCAGAGAAAAAACATAGTTCAATCGTTGGTTTCCATAATTTGTTTGGAGAATCTATGTACCAGTTTAAAATAAGGTACTGAGAAATTTTTATATTCCTGCCTTACTATCCTTTTACTGGCTATTCTCTTTATTTACAATATAATTTGGAATTTAACTAAATTTTTGTCGAAAATATTATTTTTCTTATATAGACTCTTGTTAGAGATTTCTATTTTTTAAATCTTGTTCGACAGAGTGGATTATTTTAAATTTTATTAAAAGAAAAATTAATTTGGTTAAATCTTCTATTACTTATTATTTTAAAATTTATAAAGTTAATTAATTTTAAAATAATAAGTGATAGAAATAAAGTTATACATAGTTTGACTTGCTACAAATAATATTTAATAACATGTTCTGTCATGGCGGAAACCTTTTAAATTCCTTATTCCAAGAGGCGGGTAATCAAGAACCCGGTCAAATTTCTGAGCGCTGTAAAACCATGAAAAATTAGTTAAATTAAACAAATTTGTAGTGAAAATGATAATTACTCTATAAAAATTCTCTATACCACTGCTCTGATATGATTTTATTGTAAAATGACCATAAGAAATGTTATAAGACCCAACAGAAAATTTGGTCAAACATTTAAGATATTTTTGTTTATAACTGTATATTTATAATTTCAATTAAAGGTATATAATATATGATATTACTATCTATATATATATATATATATATATATATATATATATATATATATATATATATATATATATATATATAAATACATATAAGTATATATATATATATATATATAATAATATATTATATATATATTAATATATATATATATATATATATATATATATATATATATATATATATACATATATATTGTTATGATATGTAAAATCGAGAAAAATATTGGTTTGATTAAAATATTTCAAAGTTCAAAAACATTAAAATAATTCAGATAAGTAGGATAATAACCAACAAACATTTCGAAGAAGGAAAGGTTTTAAATTTTTGGATTACCTGTATTACACAAAATGTAAGCTATGCCTAAATTATTTCCTTTGTTACAATACTTGAGTGACCCGCATAATTTTAAGTGAAATACAAAGACAATTGAACCGGGTTTTCCAAATACATTAAGGCAGTGATTAAAGACAATAGAATAGAGTTTAGAAAGAGGTTTTTGTTAGTTTTTAAGAATTGTAGAAAAATATTATTTGTAAATAAGTTTTAGGAAATTTTATAATTATAGGTAAAAATTTGTTTGTTATCGAAATGAAAAAAAGGGGGAATTGTGACGAGCTTTGATTGGCGGAGATTGAAAAAGGTGGGATAGGTATGTAGGAATGAAAGTTTAGCTAGATTTTTGAAAGAGAAAAGATAATCAGTTGGTTTCCAAGGGTGCAAGGCGAACGGCCGTGGTTACTCGGGTAGTTTCCCAGAGGTAGGAAGCAGTAGCAGTGAAAGTTTGTGAGTTTTCGTGTAGTTAGTGTATCTGACAGAAGCTGATCCAGCAAAATATTGTACGTCATATTTCTCTACTTATATTCCAAGAGTCACTGTTCAGGCTAACGAGAGATTCAGTTTATCGTAAAGAAAAGATATTCCAAGAGTCATTTTTACTCAGGCCAACGAGAGATTCAGTTTATTGAGAGAAGAAGAAGCTAGCATAATTTGAACGATTCGTGCATTTGAAGGAGATCATTAAGAACGATATACTTGCAATAATTTGTTGTAAGATTGCTGATTACCTAGGGAGCGGCCACGAGTAAATAATATAGTCTACAAATAACAAGGATTTGGACCACTCATCATCAGAGAGAGATAGTTTTGTTTTCTGCAGTTTTTCTTTTATTGATAACACAATTTTTACACTTAATTTAGGAAGGATATAAATATTTTGATTAGGAGATTTAGAATATTATTTGGATGTCGAGATTTCAACTAATATTGTTTGTACCATTAATTTTGAAGGTTCACGTACGTAGAACAAAATTTTGAGAATCATTATATGAGATTTTGTTTATTGAAAACATTTGAGTGTGAATTATTTCATTATTTTTTATTTCAATATATAGTGTTATATCATATATGTTTTTTATTATTCCGGTATTCGTTGGACCTTACCTTTCACATGTAATAGCATAGATATTGAAGCACGAATTTAACCCTGAGATAAGAGAATTAAAAAGTGTGATAGAGTCATAATCATATCATTTAAATAATTTTAATTAATCAATTAATTAATTAGCTAATTAATTGCTTGGCGCACCAAGACTTGAAATATCACAATAACTGGCTTCCAAAACGTGGGGCTTGAAAATATCGCAGCTTTACATTTGAAGGAAGGGAAAGAGATCTGGAATAAGTACAGGTGATCCAGAGATAAAAACATATAACATTGAGGGAATTTGAATTTGAAAGTATTTTGACAATTTTTTTTCCAGTGGATATAAATTTGATTTATTGATTGATCGTAGCTAGTTGATATTTACTGCTATTGAATTATTTGATTTTATTTTACCAATCGTACATTTGATATTTATTTTGAATTATTTGAAGTTTACTGATTGCATATTTGATAGTTGTCGTGAAAATTTATTACAATTGGGGAGAAATATTGTCGTGTTCTGCAACATATAGAGTGTTGTAAAATTTCACATTTGGCGGGGACAAAAACAGTAACGAAAAAAAGAAACAACATGTCGACCACAAGGAGTCAAAGCAAAATGCAGGAAAGAAAGGAGGATAACAGAGAAGGGAAAACAATGTTTGAAATAGGATCGGATAATGAAGGAAATGTTACAATAACAGAGGAAAGTAAAGAAACAGGGATGTTAGAAAAATTATTAGCAATGATGCAAATACAGACACAACAAATACAAGAAAATCAAAAAGAAACATCACTAAAAATCGAAGAAAACCAACGGGAAACAAGACAAACAATAGAGAAAAGCCAAAAAGAAACATCACAAAAAATGGATGAAACAATGCAAACAATAGAAGAAATCAACAGAAATATAGAACAGCGTTTGGAAAATTATGAACAGAAAATAAAAGGATGTGTAGAGGAGATAAAAAGAGAAATGATACAACAGATAGGAGAGATTAATGAAATTAAGATTAAAATGGGAGAACAAGAAAAGAAAGTAGAAAACAAGATGAAGGAGATACGAAATTGCCAAAAAAGGAATTAGAACAGTTAGAAGAAAAATTTGAAATGGCGCTACAAGAAGACAGGAAGGAAGTAGAAAGGAGATTAAAGCAAAATGAAAAACAAATGGCAGAAATTGAACTAAGAGGGGTAGAGAGAAAAGAAGTTATCATCCATGGAACAAGCGAGGCGAAAATACAATTTGGCGGGGATATTCGGGAAACACACCCAGTACCGTTTGTTAAAAATTTGAAAACCAAATTGCAACATGTTAGATATTTTGACGATTGCAAAGAAACAATTAGAAACCATCTGAAAGAAGGAGCAGCGTTATGGTATGAAAGCAAGGAAGATGAATTTGAAAATTGGACAGATTTTGAAAATAAATTTCTCAACTATTTCTGGGGGAAAAATAAACAGAGAGAAATCAATCAAGAGCTACAGAATGGAAAATATCACGAAAAAATGGGAATATCTGAAGAAAGATATGCTTTGCAGATATATAACAACTCAAAATACCTGGAATACAGATATTCTACCGAACAGCTGGTAGAAATGATTAGCAGACATTTTGAGGAAACGTTGGAAGATCACGTGATTTTGAGAAACTATCAAGATATTGATAGTTTGTGTCAATTTCTGCAATTAAAAGAAGCGAAAAGAAGAGAAATGAGAAATAGAAGACAACATGACCAATATAATGGACCGGAAAGACCGGAAAGAAGGTATCCATCAAATTATGACCAGAGAAACCGACATCCCAGATCAACAAACGAATATAGGCCGAGAAATTACAATAATTACAATAGACAACAAAATTACGATAACAGGAATGACACACAACATAGAACATATGAAAATCACAACAGGAATAGAGATGCACAAAATCCTCCGAATAGGAATACTAACGAACAAAGGGACGATAGAAATAACCAGAGCTTCCAACAACAAAATAGAAGGGAGATGAATCATGTAGCAATAGGAAACGAAAGACAAATTTCTAATTCTAATCTAATATTTTTAGATGCATTTATAAAACATAAAGCGATTAAAATTGTGATTGATTCTGGCTCGGAGATATCGCTAATCAATAAAAAACTAGTAAAAGAATTAAATTTGGACAGATTTGTGTATAAGATTCCTAGGGTTGATTTAGTGGGTGCAAACAATAAAAATTTGACGACAGTAAACGAAGGTTTGGGAGTACAGATAAGAGTGGGAGACAAATTCCATATTATGAAATGTGTGGTGATTGAGGATTTAAATCATGATATGATAGCGGGAATTGATGAATTGAGGAAAAAAGATATCACCATAAATTTTTCGAAAAATAAACTGGAAATCAGAGCAGAACTAGACAACACAGAAGAAGAAAAGCAAACAGATAGGAAAACAAATTCTGGAAGGATAAATGCACAGGAAAAACGCAAAGAAATCGATATGACTGTAGAGGATAAACCGAAAGTACAAGAACAAAATCTATCAGAAGAGAAAAAGAGAAGGAAGAAAAAGAAGAAGAGTTCGAAAAGAAAGCAGGAAAATAAGATGGAGACAAGAGAAAAACAGGAAATAGAAGGTACAGAAGGATTGTTGGCAACCGACGATAAAACAGAATGGAAGCAGGAAGAAAAAGAAGGTATCATCAGAGAAATGAAAGGAACAGAAACATGGTGCTCGGAATACCAAAGGGAATTAGAGGATAAAAAGAAAACAGAAGAAAAAATGGCACTGTTGGACGAGAATCCAGAATTTTGTGAAGAAGCATTATGGACAGTGAACACATGTGAACAAAAGGGGGATGAAAGAAAATTAAATTGTGGAGAAAACATGGGAAAGAAAATAGAGAAGATTTTAGGAAACCATGGAGATCTTGTTAATGAAGTAAACCGAGTGGCTAAAAATTATGAACTTTCTTTTAAGGGAAAATACTTGGAAAAATTTAAAACGAAAATATATCCAATCCCGTATAAAGACACTCAATATACGGGGTATTTTAACATTCACGACTTTTATCAGTATCATAAGTAGGTTTTAATAACATAGTGAAATAATTTGATCCTAGAAAACTTTTGTCATTTTTAAAATTTAACAAAGAGTTTTCGGCAGATGAAATAGCGGGGATTTGTTATGATATGTAAAATCGAGAAAAATATTGGTTTGATTAAAATATTTCAAAGTTCAAAAACATTAAAATATTTCAGATAAGTAGGATAATAACCAACAAACAGTTCGAAGAAGGAAAGTTTTTAAATTTTTGGATTACCTGTATTAAACAAAATGTAAGCTATGCATAAATTATTTCCTTTGTTACAATACTTGAGTGACCGGCATAATTTTAAGTGAAATGCAAAGACAATTGAACCGGGTTTTCCAAATACATTAAGGCAGTGATTAAAGACAATAGAATAGAGTTTAGAAAGAGGTTTTTGTTAGTTTTTAAGAATTGTAGAAAAATATTATTTGTAAATAGGTTTTAGGAAATTTTATAATTATAGGTAAAAATTTGTTTGTTATCGAAATGAAAAAAAGGGGGAATTGTGACGAGCTTTGTTTCGGGTAATTTCTCAGAGGTAGGAAGCAGTAGCAGTGAAAGTTTGTGAGTTTTCGTGTAGTTAGTGTATCTGACAGAAGCTGATCCAGCAAAATATTGTACGTCATATTTCTCTACTTATATTCCAAGAGTCACTGTTCAGGCTAACGAGAGATTCAGTTTATCGTAAAGAAAAGATATTCCAAGAGTCATTTTTTACTCAGGCCAACGAGAGATTCAGTTTATTGAGAGAAGAAGAAGCTAGCATAATTTGAACGATTCGTGCATTTGAAGGAGATCATTAAGGACGATATACTTGCAATATTTTGTTGTAAGATTGCTGATTACCTAGGGAGCGGCCACGAGTAAATAATATAGTCTACAAATAACAAGGATTTGGACCACTCATCATCAGAGAGAGATAGTTTTGTTTTCTGCAGTTTTTCTTTCATTGATAACACAATTTTTACACTTAATTTAGAAAGGATATAAATATTTTGATTAGGAGATTTAGAATAATATTTGGATGTTGAGATTTCAACTAATATTGTTTGTACAATTAATTTTGAAGGTTCACGTACGTAGAACAAAATTTTGAGAATTATTATATGAAATTTTGTTTATTGAAAACATTTGAGTGTGAATTATTTCATTATTTTTATTTCAATATATAGTGTTATATCATATATGTTTTTTATTATTCCGGTATTCTTTGGACCTTACCTTTCACATGTAATAGCATAGATATTGAAGCACGAATTTAACCCTGAGATAAGAGAATTAAAAAGTGTGATAGAGTCATAATCATATCATTTAAATAATTTTAATTAATCAATTAATTAATTAGCTAATTATTTGCTTGGCGCACCAAGACTTGAAATATCACAATAATATATATATATATATATATATATATATATATATATATATATATATATATATATATATATGTATGTATAATATTATATATATATATATACATATATAATATTATATATATATATACATATATATATATATATATATATATATATATATATATATATATATATATATATATATAATATATGGTAGATGAAAAGGAAGTTGTGTTTAATTGGGTATACAGCTGATTAAAAGCCAAGTGCACTCTGTTCAACAATTCATTATATTTCGCCAATTTTCATTGGTATTATCAGATGAAAGCTACAATTATTTAAAACATGGTAAAATACATTCAATAGTTGTTTGTTGTTTACAATTGTTGTTGTAAAAAACTATTGAATGTATTTTACCATGTTTTATATAATTGTAGCTTTCATCTGATGATGCCAATGAAAATTGGCAAAATATAATGAACTGTTGAACAGAATGCACTTGGCTTTTGATCAGCTGTATACCCAATTAACCTCAACTCCCTTTTTATAATATTATATATATACATATATATATATATATATATATATATATATATATATAATATATATATATATATATTATTGTGATATTTAAAGTCTTGGTGCGCCAAGCAATAATTAGCTAAATAATTTTTTGATTAATTAAAATTATTTAAATGATATGATTATGACTCTATCACAATTTTTAATTCTTTTATCTCAGGGTTAAATTCGTGCTTCAATATCTATGCTATTACATGTAAAAGGTAAGGTCCAAAGAATACCGGAATAATAAAAAACACATATGATCTAACACTATATATTGAAATAAAAATAATGAAATAATTCACACTCAAAAGTTTTCAATAAACAAAATCTCATATAATAATTCTCAAAATTCTGTTCTACGTACGTGAATAATCAAAATTAATGGTCCAAACAATATTAGTTGAAATCTCAAAATCCAAGTATTACTCTAAATCTCCTAATCAAAATATTTATATCCTTTCTAAATTAAGCGTAAAAAATTGTGTTATCAATGAAAGAAAAACTGCAGAAAACAAAACTATCTCTCTCTGATGATGAGTGGTCCAAATCCTTGTTCCTTGTAGACTATATTATCTACTCGTGGCCGCTCCCTAAGTAATCAGCAATCTTACAATAAATTATTGCAAGTATCTCGTCCCTAATGATTTCCTTTAAATGCACGAATCGTTCAAATTATGCTAGCTTCTTCTTCTCTCAATAAACTGAATCTCTCGTTGGCCTGAGTGAAAAATGACTCTTGGAATATCTTTTCTTTACGATAAACTGAATCTCTCGTTGGCCTGAACAGTGACTCTTGGAATATAAGTAGAAAAATATGACTTACAATATTTTACTGGATCAGCTTCTGTCAGATACATTAACTACACGAAAACTCACAAACTTTCACTGCTACTGCTTCCTACCTCTGGGAAACTACCCGAGAACAACGGCCGTTCGCCTAGTACCCTTGGAAACCAACTGATTTTCTTTTTTCTCTCCTAAATCTAGCTAAACTTTCATTCCTACATACCTATCCCACCTTTTTCAATCTACGCCAATCAAAACTCGTCACAATTTCCCCATTTTTTCATTTCGATAACAAACAACTTTTTACCTATAATTGTAAAATTTCCTAAAACTTATTTACAAATAATATTTTTCTACAATTCTTAAAAACTAACAAAAACCTCTTTCTAAAATCTCTTCTATTGTCTTTAATCACTACAATAATGTATTTGGAAAAACCCGGTTTAATTGTCTTTGGGATTTCACTTAAAATTATGCGGGTCACTCAAGTATAGTATAACAAAGGAAATAATTTATGCATAGCTTACATTTTGTTTAATGCAGGTAATCCAAAAAATTTAAATACTTTCCTTCTTCGAAATGTTTGTTGGTTGTTATCCTACTTATTTGAATTGTTTTAATGTTTTTGAACTTTGAAGAATTTTAAACACACCAATATTTTTCTCGATTTTACATATCATAACAAATCTCCGCCATTTGATCTGCCGAAAACTCTTTGTTAAGTTTTTAAAAATGACAAAAGTTTTCTAGGATCAAATTATTTCACTATGTTATTAAAATCTACTCATGATACTGATAAATGTCGTGAATGTTAAAATACCCCGTATATTGCCTGTCTTTATACGGGATTGGATATATTTTCGTTTTAAAATTTTCCAAGTATTTTCCCTTAAAAAAAAGTTCATAATTTTTAGCCACTCGGTTTACTTCAATAACAAGATCTTCATGGTTTCCAAAAATCTTCTCTATTTTCTTTCCCATGTTTTCTCCACAATTTATTTTTCTTTCATCCTCCCTTTGTTCACATGTGTTCACTGTCCATAGTATTTCTTCACAAAATTCTGGATTCTCGTCCATCAGTGCCATTTTTTCTTCTGTTTTCTTTTTATCCTCTAATTCACTTTGGTATTCCGAGCACCGTGTTTCTATTCCTTTCATTTCTCTGATGATACCTTCTTTTTCTTCCTGCTTTCATTCTGTTTTATCGTCGGTTGCCGACAATTCTTTTGTACCTTCTATTTCCTGTTTTTTTCTTGTCTCCGTCTTATTTTCCTGCTTTCTTTTCGAACTCTTCTTCTTTTTCTTCCTTCTCTTTTTCTCTTCTGTTAGATTTTGTTCTTGTACTTTCGGTTTATCCTCCACAGTCATATCGATTTCTTTGCGTTTTTCCTGTGCATTGATCCTTCCAAAATTTGTTTTCCTATCTGTTTGCTTTTCTTCTTCTGTGTTGTCTGGTTCTGCTCTGATTTCCAGTTTATTTTCCGAAAAATTTATGGTGATATCTTTTTTCCTCAATTCATCAATTCCCGCTATCATATCATGATTTAAATCTTCAATCACCACACATTTCATAATATGGAATTTGTCTTCCACTCTTATCTGTACTCCCAAACCTTCGTTTACTGTCGTCAAATTTTCATTGTTTGCACCCACTAAATCAACCCT
Organism: Diabrotica balteata; assembly: GCA_918026665.1. Classification (NCBI taxonomy): domain Eukaryota; kingdom Metazoa; phylum Arthropoda; class Insecta; order Coleoptera; family Chrysomelidae; genus Diabrotica; species Diabrotica balteata. The sequence continues at coordinate 64,419,370 of OU898280.1, forward strand.
AGGAATCTTATACACAAATCTGTCCAAATTTAATTCTTTTACTAGTCTTTTATTGATTAGCAATATCTCCGATCCAGAATCAATCACAATTTTAATCGCTTTATGTTTTATAAATGCACCTAAAAATATTAGATTAGAATTAGAAATTTGTCTTTCGTTTCCTATTGCTACATGATTCATCTCCCTTCTATTTTGTTGTTGAAAGCTCTGGTTATTTCTATCGTCCCTTTGTTCGTTAGTATTCCTATTCGGAGGATTTTGTGCATCTCTATTCCTGTTGTGATTTTCATATGTTCTATTTTGTGTGTCATTCCTGTTATCGTAATTTTGTTGTCTATTGTAATTATTGTAATTTCTCGGCCTATATTCGTTTGTTGATCTGGGATGTCGGTTTCTCTGGTCATAATTTGATGAATACCTTCTATCCGGTCCATTATATTGGTGATGTTGTCTTCTACTTCACATTTCTAATCTTTTCGCTTCTTTTAATTGAAGGAATTGGCACAAACTATCAATATCTTGATAGTTTCTCAAAATGTGATCTTCCAACGTTTCCTCAAAATGTCTGCTGATCATTTCTACCAGCTGTTCGGTAGAATATTTGTATTCCAGGTATTTTGAGTTGTTATATATCTGCAAAGCATATCTTTCTTCAGATATTCCTATTTTTTCGTGATATTTTCCATTCTGAAGCTCTTGATTGATTTCTCTCTGTTTATTTTTTCCCCAGAAATAGTTGAGAAATTTATTCTCGAAATCTGTCCAATTTTCAAATTCATCTTCTTTGCTTTCATACCATAACGCTGCTCCTTCTTTCAGATGGTTTCTAATAGTTTCTTTGCAATCGTCAAAATATCTAATATGTTGTAATTTGGTTTTCAAATTTTTAACAAACGGTACTGGGTGTGTTTTTCTAATATCCCCGCCAAATTGTATTTTCACCTCGCTTGTTCCATGGACGATAACTTCTTTTCTTTCTATTCCTCTCAGTTCAATTTTTGCCATTTGCTTTTCATTTTGCTTAAGTTTCCTTTCCATTTCTTTCCTGTCTTCTTGTAACGCCATTTAAAATTTTTCTTCTAACTGTTCTAATTCCTTTTTCTGGACAGTCTTAATCTCGTTCATTTTAGTTTCTATTTCTTCTCTCTGCATCTCTAGTTTCTTCTCTAACTTTTTCTAAACAGACTTTTACATCATTTTCATATTTGTCCAAACGCTTTTCCATTTTTCTATCATTTTCTTCTAATTTCTGTTCATAGTTTTGCAAACGCTGCTCTATATTCCTGTTATTTCTATCCATTTTTAGTGATGTTTCTTTTTGGCTTTTCTCTATTGTCTCTTCCATTTTCTTTGCTGTTTCTCTTTGATTCTCTTGTATTTGTTGTGTCTGTATTTGCATCATTGCTAATAATTTTTCTAACATCCCTGTTTCTTTTCTTTCCTCTGTTATTGTAACATTTCCTTCATTATCCGATCCTACTTCAAACATTGTTTCCTCTTCTCTGTTATCCTCCTTCCTTTCTTGCATTTTGCTTTGACTCCTTGTGGTCGACATGTTGTTTCTTTTCGTTACTGTTTTTGTCCCCGCCAAATGTGAAATTTTACAACACTCTATATGTTGCAGAACACGACAATATTTCTCCCCAATTGTAATAAATTTTCCCGACAAATATCAAATATGCAATCAGTAAAATTCAAATAATTCAAAATAAATATCAAATGTACGATTGGTAAAATAAAATCAAATAATTCAATAGCAGTAAATATCAACTAGCTACAATCAATCAATAAATCAAATTTATATCCACTGGAAAAAATTGTCAAAATACTTTCAAATTCAAATTCCCTCAATGTTATATGTTATTATCTCTGGATCACCTGTACTTATTCCAGATCTCTTTCCCTTCCTTCAAATGTAAAGCTGCGATATTTTCAAGCCCCACGTTTTGGAAGCCAGTTATTGTGATATTTAAAGTCTTGGTGCGCCAAGCAATAATTAGCTAATTAATTTTTGATTAATTAAAATTATTTAAATGATATGATTATGACTCTATCACAATTTTTAATTCTTTTATCTCAGGGTTAAATTCGTGCTTCAATATCTATGCTATTACATGTGAAAGGTAAGGTCCAAAGAATACCGGAATAATAAAAAACACATATGATCTAACACTATATATTGAAATAAAAATAATGAAATAATTCACACTCAAAAGTTTTCAATAAACAAAATCTCATATAATAATTCTTAAAATTCTGTTTCTACGTAAATATTAGTTGAAATCTCAAAATCCAAGTATTACTCTAAATCTCCTAATCAAAATATTTATATCCTTTCTAAATTAAGTGTAAAAAATTGTGTTATCAATGAAAGAAAAACTGCAGAAAACAAAACTGTCTCTCTCTGATGATGAGTGGTCCAAATCCTTGTTCCTTGTAGACTATATTATCTACTCGTGGCCGCTCCCTAAGTAATCAGCAATCTTACAATAAATTATTGCAAGTATCTCGTCCTTAATGATCTCCTTCAAATGCACGAATCGTTCAAATTATGCTAGCTTCTTCTTCTCTCAATAAACTGAATCTCTCGTTGGCCTGAGTGAAAAATGACTCTTGGAATATCTTTTCTTTACGATAAACTGAATCTCTCGTTGGCCTGAACAGTGACTCTTGGAATATAAGTAGAAAAATATGACTTACAATATTTTACTGGATCAGCTTCTGTCAGATACACTAACTACACGAAAACTCACAAACTTTCACTGTTACTGCTTCCTACCTCTGGGAAACTACCCGAGTAACCACGGCCGTTCGCCTTGCACCCTTGGAAACCAACTGATTATCTTTTCTCTTTCAAAAATCTAGCTAAACTTTCATTCCTACATACCTATCCCACCTTTTTCAATCTCCGCCAATCAAAGCTCGTCACAATTCCCCCTTTTTTTCATTTCGATAACAAACAACTTTTTACCTATTATTGTAAAATTTCCTAAAACTTATTTACAAATAATATTTTTCTACAATTCTTAAAAACTAACAAAAACCTCTTTCTAAAATCTCTTCTATTGTCTTTAATCACTACAATAATGTATTTGGAAAAACCCGATTCAATTGTCTTTGGGATTTCACTTAAAATTATGCGGGTCACTCAAGTATAGTATAACAAAGGAAATAATTTATGCATAGCTTACATTTTGTTTAATACAGGTAATCCAAAAAATTTAAATACTTTCCTTCTTCGAAATGTTTGTTGGTTGTTATCCTACTTATTTGAATTGTTTTAATGTTTTTGAACTTTGAAGAATTTTAAACACACCAATATTTTTCTCGATTTTACATATCATAACAATATATATATATATATATATATATATATATATATATATATATATATATATATATATATATATATATATATATTGTTCGCGTATACTTCTGTTGGTTTGTCTATCTCTTAATGATATGCCCGATATTGATCCTAATACTTTTATTTCGATATTGTTGATTTATTGTTTCGTCTTTCTTGTATCGGTCCTTGTCTCTCATATTTATATTAGAATTGGTCTTACTGTTTTCTTGTATACTTTTATTTTGCTTTCTATGGTCAGATATTTGTTTTCTCTATTCTTGGTCTATATGGTCTCTATTCTTTTATCTCTGTTACTAATGATATAACTCCTAGGTAATTAAATTTCATTACTTGTTCTACAATTTTGCGGTCTATTTCTAGTTTGCATCTATGCGGCTTTTTACTGATTACTACACATTTAGTTTTTTCTACTGACATTCTCATATTAAGTTGGTTTGCTATGATATTAAAGGTGTGGAACTACCTTTGTAGGTCATCTTCGTTATCAGCAATTTGTACTGCATCATCGGTATAACATAGTACCGTCATTTTATGCGCTCCCATGTGGTATCTGTGTCGCTGTTTTACTTCGTAAATTATTTGATTCATCACCATATTGAATAACAATGGGCTGAGCGAGTCTCCTTGGCAGATTCCTTCTTTTAGTCCTATGCATTCTGTTTCTCTTGTTGACATTATAACACTGGTCCTGTTGTTCTTGTTAATTGTCCTTATTATATGATGGTCTATTTGTTCAGCTTGTAATAAATTTAAGATGTCATTTTACTTCACCCTGTCTAAAACACTTTTTAAATCTAAATCCATATTCAATATACTTCTCTATTATTTTTCTGATAATAAAAATTGCGCATTTTTTATTTAATGTTTTAATTAAGTATTATATCACTTACTCTAATTCCTATGTTCGAGTTTTTTAACTAATTCGGTATACAGCCAACTCAGAAAAACTATCCCATTTTAAACTTGACGCTTTACCTATATTACAGTGTAGTTTTGTATTTATTAATCATATGACAATTTACTAATATTAAAAAATGTTTATGTAGTAAATTCTCTATTCTAACGATGATCGGTTACGAGGGCAGGTACTCCCGCTTGAGGAGGCAAGGACAGTAAATCACGTGGGAAGTTAATTATATTTGGCAGGCAGGGCAGTGGCTCATCGGATTGGAAACTAACCTACAGACATATTGTACCGAATTATCATGCTCCAGTAAACCCAAGCTTGTTAGCCAGCGCGTTTTCTCTTGATAAACATTTTTATCTGTTGACAACACTAGCTTCCGCCACCACTTCCAAATGATTTCAATATCGGGTTTTTTCCAAACGTTTCTACAAAAACTGGGATATACAGTGTGAACTGATTTGAAGTATTTATTTATATTTTGCATCGAAAACGAGTTAGACAAATTTTTTGTTATGTGTAAAATAATTTACCAATAACTTACAATTATTAGTTTTCTGGTCAAGTGTTCAAACGCTAATCAAAACTTGACTGTAGTCCAATATTTCACAGTCATATTTTGGGGTTATGTTGACTGATTATTTTATTCAATTTTATTATTTTGCGTTATATTTTAAAATAAATCATAATTAAACTCTTTCTGATGTTGAAATGTTTTCAGGTTTTTATTTACAAATCAATAATAATAATAAGCAATTTTTAATAATTTTGACAGCTGCTGTACTTATTTGATTGTAATTAAATATTTGATTATAATCAAGTTTTGATTAACGTTCGAACAATCGGCCCTAATTATATTATAGTTTATTTAGAATTTATGTGGAAAGCAAAAATACTGTTAAGCAAATAACCATTTTTTTGCTTCTATATAAGAAAAAGTTCACAGTAGTATTTTTAACAGTATACCTACGTAAACTTTCTTAAAACAAAATAATATGAAATAATATAGTTTAAATCACCAGGCATCATTTCACAATATTTAATTACGTAACCGATCTTTATCAAATTTTAACCTCCACTTCAGAAGGAAATATTTGGAAGCCAAACAATGTTTGGTAATGGCTTTCGAAATGTAAAAATATACCCTTCTTTTTCTTAGAGTGCCATATCCCTACGGAACGTCGGCGACTACCATGCTTATAATATTGTTATACTGATCTCGGTCTTGCCCTAAGTGTAGCAGTTGGTCCGCTGTCAAACCTGTCCACTGCCGCAAATTCCTCAACCAAGAGAGTTTCTTCCGTCCTATCCATTTCTTTCCTTTGATTTTACCGTTGAGAGTGAGCCGAAGAAACTCATATCTTGGTCCTCTGATTATATGTACAAGATATTCTAGTTTACGCCTCTGAGTTCGTTGATGTCCTATTCTTCGAAGAACTCTTCGTTTCTGGTTTTGCTAGTCCATGGAATTTTTAGTATCCTTCGATACAACCACATCTTAAACGCCTCGATTTTATTCATAATATCGGCGTTTAAAGTCCAAGTTTCACATCCATACAAAAGTACAAACCACACGTAACAAACTTTTCAGGGATTTCCAAATTTAATGAGTTATTGGATAATAGAGGCTTGAATTTTTGAAATGAGTTTCTTGCCTGTTCAATTCTACATCGAATTTCAAAGGATGGATCTAGATTTTGGGTAATCCAACATCCAAGGTATTTGAATCTCTGAACTCTCTGCAGCGGTTGTTGGTTTAATATTAGTTGGGTTGCGCCGATATCCACTTTACTGGTCACCATGTATTTAGTTTTATCGATATTTATCGACAGTCCCCAATTTGTGCATTTCATGCCAACTCTAGTGATTAGCTCCTGCAAAACGTCGATGTTTTCAGCTAGAATTACAGTATCGTCGGCGTACCGTATATTGTTAATTATTTCTCCTCCTATGATAATTCCTTTTTGATCTTTTAATGCTTTATTAAATAGATTCTCAGAATACACGTTAAAGAGGGTGGATAAAGAGATAGTATACAGCCTTGTCTTACGCCTCGTTCAATATTGATTGGCTTTGATTCTCTGTTGTTGGTATTAATAATGGCTGTTTGGTTCCAGTAAAGTTTGGCAATAAGTTTGATGTCTTTCTCATCTAGTTGGACGCTCTGCAAGGCGGTAATTAGTCTGGTATGCTGAACGCGATCAAATGCCTAAAAAAATATACCCAAACTGTAATATAAATACGGGACAGAACTTATTAATCCACATTATAAGATTTTGTTTAACTTTCAGTTATTTCCAGCTATTTACAATCTGTAATAATATGACAAGAAGTTAATTTTGTAATTATTTTACAAGTATTATGCAAGAAGTTGTCCCATGACAATTTCCTATTTATATTTTTATTTTAATATAGTTTGTAAATTTTGTGTCGCTTTAGTCTACAATTTGGTAGTGCCCCCATAATAGGCTATGTACTTTAAAATGGAACCAAAACAGTAAAGGTGTTCTAATATTACATATATGGTTAATCGTCCCTAAATATGGAAAATGCGTACTGCTACCATTTAAAGGGGTGCGTTTTTGAGAAAGGGTAGAATTTGCCCCTGTTCCCTAAAATGCATTTGGGTAAATTATATGCAATTTTTATACATATACATCTACAAAAAAGTTAAATAAAATTAAATTTTCTATCGAAATGGCACCGTCACACCGTCGTGAACGTGCTTGGTAGGTAAAACATCATTGTCAATAAATCACACTTTGCGTTTTTATCGTTTTCTTTTAGATACAGGGGCCTTTTTATAATTTTCATGTTTTTTCTAAATTTCCACATGTCACATTCGGTATCTTTCCTCTGGTTTTAGTTTTTTCTATCTCGACTATCTCTGCATCATTGCCGTTTAGATGTATTTATGCAATGTCTAAAGTATTTATACATATTTAAAAATAATATATTAATTAAAACCAATTTACCTTTATTTGCATTATTACTTTTGTTCCTATCACTTTTAGTTTGTCCTATTTTTCTACCTTGTCTTTCATATTTTTTTATCCTTTTAAATGGTTACAATTTTTCAATATTAATGACATCTCGAATTCTGAAATAACGTTTGTCGAGTACTTATTCGTACATAGCAACGTCAGCGTATTGGCCATCACAAAGAAAATTAAAATAATATTTTATTTTTAGGACACCATATAATTGAATATACCCTATATAATTGTCAGCCACAAAACTTTACTAAGATTTATTCTTTAACGCTTGTACTTTTTCGGACCCAATTAAATATATCATACCCTAGAGACTTTTTAAGGTAATATTGCTTCGTCCCGTTTCATTAATATAATGGTTTTGGGTTAAACGGTGTCATCCAAAAGGGCTACAGCAGGGACTGTAAACCAAATTTTGAGTGATTTATAGATATCATTGAGAAAATTGTGAATGTTCATGTTTATAAAAGTTGACGCCGAAATTAGAGACACCCTTTGTAAACTTGATTTATTTTTGGTTTAAGCAGAGAAAGGCGAATAGGGAGTGTTGTAAAAAGTAACATTTAATTAAATTAACTCCTTTTCTTTTTTCTTGTGTCATGTTAGGTTCCATAAAGACGAAAATGGAGTGACAGCTAAACAAAAGAAGTAATATACTGGTTCCATAATACATAATACAATACTACCATAAAGTACCTTATGGTAGTATTTTCTTAAGTTTTGTAATTATTGCAAATAATTGAAACTTGTTATATTACGTTAAAAATTATGTTTATTTGTGATTAAGCCACAATTAACTATTACGAAAATTATATGTTATAATTTTTACTCGTTTCAACTTCCCGTCCAAAAATATTCTACAAAAAAAAAATAATTTAAATTAGTAAGATTTTATTATAACCAACAGTTGTTTTAAAAATTTTTTGGTTATGATGTGATCATACTTATTTAAAATAATCATTTTTAAAAACGATTTCGCAATATATCTTGGGAACTGACTGCCTTAGCAGAAATCCTGTCTTATACACCATATGTAAATATGGATGAGCAGTTGAAATTTGATAGCGATTGAAGATATATGTATTAAAAGACCAAGAAAAAAATTAAGACATAAAACATATCATGAATGTGTTGCCTGTGTGAGTTCATTTCAAGTAGACAAAAAGAAATAAAATAAGATCTACTCACAATCAATTTAATTTTACCACCAAAACGATCGGTTTCGCTTTATACACTTTGCAAATCATCTTCAGGTCAAACGGTACCAAGTAAATTGAATGCTAAAATTATAAAAGGCCCATATTAGGGTGCTCTCTTTAGAGATCTATTGAATAAGATAATCTATTGAATTGTGATAAATCAGTAAAGAACCAAAATACTACTTACATGCCGGTACAAGAATTATTAGTTAATGATTCGGAGAACATAGCTCAAACTATTCTGTTTTACTGGTGAGGGATGATCTTCGGTTTTTATTGTAACTGTTTGATAATTAGCGGGAAAGTTCTAGAGGGGAGAGATGTTAACAAATAAACTAACAATATGGTATTATGTGATTGTTTGTTAAATGAAAGTGAGGTTTTACATTATTTAAATTAATAAAAGTTATTTAGATGTATTCCAAATATGTATTTTAGAAATGTGTTTGAATGTATTGAATTTTTTTATTAAAAGGATAGTTATATGACAATGAATGAAGTGAGATGTACAATTTTGTAGGTGTGCAATTTCTTTAACTTAAATTAATTAGCAAATTTTAATAAAGTGAATTTGATTTCTGTTTTGTCAGAAAATTGTGATATAAGATATTTTAAAATTATTAAAATTAAAACAACTAAGGACACTTAGGGATAAACAGAACACAATCGAAAATACAAAACAGACATTGCATTTAAAAGGGGGCACTTATTGGCATTACGTCACTTATTAGGAGAGGAACTGGTAAAAACTTAGTTTTTTTTGTCTACGAGACTTTTTAGAGGTAAATTTGACAAGCTGATGCAGGTTAAAGTGTGACAGTTCTTCTTCTATTTCTTAGTATTGTAACTAAAGTTAAAAACTAGTTTTTATGCAAATAGATACTACTGAAATAGTAATTAAATATTTAAATGGAAAGTTGTAAGCTACTATGCATATTATTGGCATACTTTTACCAATCACTGAATAAATTAAATTTATATTTAACAATAAAAATAATTAAATTAATTTCTTATATAAGAAACCTAGAAAGTCAAAATTACCAAGCAAATTAAGTGAGTAGTTGGTAATAAAATATTAATCCAAATTTGTAATAAATATACAAAAATTGAAAAAACCTATTGTCGGCGTGAATAAACTATCTGTATTGGTATATGTAAAACTTGGCTTAGTTGTAATATCGCTGTCCCGGTGGAACAATGACGTAACTGCAAATTTATCGAAAATGAGTTTATGTCGTCATTGAGTTCAAACTTAGTTACCTCATTCGTCAGATCACAAAACCGGCAAAACCGGTTAGTGCGAATTAAAAAAAAAACAGTTTTAAGTTATAACCGTAGATTTTTCTCATTCCTACCACCTATATTTATTTATACCACCTTTATATATATATTTTTCTATAATTATATTTTTTGTTGCAGGATAGATGCTAATTAGTACCAGGGAACATTATGCTCAGTCAGCGGTCCCTACTTCTAATAAAACGTGCTCGAGAAATACTGGACGACGAAACTGTGGTGTCTTCTGAAAACCAAAAGAATGCAAATACCGGCAAAGAAGATGAAAAATCCATGTTACAGGAGAAAATTCATGATACAAGTTACAGAAGAAATGCCTGAAAGACTGGTTTCTTCTGAATCTCAAAACATTGAGATTCAAGACAAGCAGTATAAATGAACGAAAAGAAAATAAAGTATTAGTAAGCCAACCTGAAGCACAGGTTTCTTTTGAAAACCAAAATAGTGTAATAACCAGCTGTATAAAGAAACCAACTATTACACTATACTATTACACTATACACTATTTTGGTTTTCTTTTGAAAACCAAAATAGTGTAATAACCAGCTGTATAAAGAAACCAACTATAAATAACGCTCAAAATAAAGTAAAAGAAGTTTAGGCCACACAAAATACCTTGGTTAAAATGGCAAGCGAGAGCAAAAAAAGCTTGAAAAGAGGATGCAGATTTAAGTTTAGGTTTCAGTAATAACTATCATACTTCGACTACTGAGGTATCATCGTCATCAGAAGGAAAAGAAGTAGACATAAATAAACACCAAGATCCCCAAACACCAACACTTGGTAACGTTCTCGTAGTCAAAAAGGGAAAAAAAGACAAAGGATTGTGGATAATTGGTTAAAAGAAAAGAAGAAAAGACTAAAGAATTCTTGACAGAAGTATACCTCTAGAAAAGGAAAACTTGTAGCTGCAAAAAAAATGGGACCTGTGTGTACCGACAAATGCCGTTTGAAATGTCCAAATAGGGTACCTGAAGAGTTGAGAGAGACAAAGTTTAAAGAATATTGGGCATTAGGGTCCTTGCAAAGACAGCGAGATTTTTTGGCTTCTTGTATTCAGTTACTTGAGTTGAGCTACCAACGTATTTCTTCATCAAAAACCACTCCCACAAATACAAATTGTGCATTTTTCATTACAAGTAAGGGGGAACAAGAACGGGTATATAAAACGTTTATCGTTTATCGAAAGAGCTATTCGCTCTATAATTAAAGCAGTTTCAAGTGAAAAAATCAGTATTATACCAGAAGATAAACGTAGAAAGCACGAGAGTCACAAGAAAATAAGTGACAAAATTTTGGATTCTGTCCGTAATCATATAAATTCAATTCCACGAATTGAAAGTCACTATCTTCAAAGTGATTATTCAAGGCAATACATAGACAGTGGTTAATCTATTGCGGAACTTCACAGGAACTATAATAAAGGAACGAAAAGAGGCAAAAGAAGAAGAGTCAGCAACCTACGATTGTTATTCTTGTATTTTCAGCAACGAAGTTAATATAGGGTTTTTTATCTCAAAGAAAGATATTTGTGACCGATGCGAATCTTTTAAAAATGCCGGGGCAGATGAAAAAGAAAATATGCAAACAACTATTAAAAGTCACTTAGAGGAAAAGGATCTAAGTCGTAAAGAAAAAACTGACGATAAACTGAAAACAAAAAATTCTGATAACAAAATACATCTGGCTACTTATGATTTGCAAGTAGTGTTACCTGTACCAATAGGACAAAGTTCTGCATGTTTTTACAAATCTCGCTTAAACTGTTATAATTTTACAATAGTAGAAGTAAAGGCGAAAAAAGGACAAGGCTCCTACTACCTCTTTCTGTTCGTGAGATGTGACTGAATTCAAACCTACGAAGACGACTGTTTTTTATCAAACATGTCGTCCTATTTTGTACTTTTTAAACTTTGTAACATGTTCTTTAATTTTTAAGTTATTTTAAAATTTTTAAGTTTTAATGCCTTCAGTAATTCAGATCACATTATGTTATTTAACGTTGTGTTTTATATGCTATGAATCTTACTTTCTGGTAAGTTTTTATAACTTTTATATTACATCAGCCTAATTTTATAACACAGTAATTTTCATTGTAGACCTTGATAAAGGTGGCAAACAACCATCGAAAGCTCGGATTTCAGAATAAATAGTACGCCTTAGCAAAGCTCTATTTTCTATTGACTACCACACCCAAAAAGAAAAAAGTATTTATATATTTATATATATATATATATATATATATATATATATATATATATATATATATACATATATAAGTTATAATTTTTGAGATGCAGTCAGTTTATTTGGCCCACAAGACAAACAAAACTCTTTGACTTACTGTCAAGCTTTCGAATTTAATTTAATTCTTTTTCAAGACATCTATAAAAAGAAATATAAATTAACTAGTTAAAATTGTTAATTGTCTTACTTACTAGTCGTGAGATTACAGTTGTTAATATCATTGTACTCTACAAAACAAACCATTATAAATATATTAAAAAATTTTTTATTAAAAATAACTATATTGTCACTATATATGTCATTGTCATGGTTTGAATAATGGACATATATGAATGAAAATACAGTTACTTTATGTGGAAAGCAAAACCAGTAACAATAGTTTTTATTATAATTTATTTAATTGTCTATAAATAATATAAATTAATCCAGTCAGCAGTTTGGCTTAAGCACATATGAATTTTTAATGTTAGGATGTCAATAGAAAATGAGATCTTGACGGTATTTATTGATATGTTAATATGTGACAATAAATGTTACTTAATTTGTCAATATCTGATCTTCTATTTACACATTTTTTATTTTTTTGTATATGTGTCATTTTCTAAAAATAACCGTTTCTGTTCATGTTTCTGCCTCTCTAGAATTGAAGCTTGTGAAAAATTAAATGTGTGATTTAAATTGATGGAGTGTTCAGTGCACAAGCTTGTGATTTCTTAGTTTTTACATCACTTTTATGAGAAATAATTCTGCTGTGTACTGTTCGAGAAGTTTCTCCTATATAAACTTTATCACAGTCTGAGCAAGGTATTTGATACACTACTCTAGAACTTTCATCAGTTGTTAAAGGATCTTTAGTTTTAGTGTATAAATGTGCTATAGTTTTCACATTTCTGGTGGCAATTTTTATGTTTTCTAATCCTTTAAATAATTAAGAATGGAATATAAGGAATGGAATATATATATATATATTTATATATATATATATATATATATATATATATATATATATATAATATATATATATATATATTTATATATATATAATATATACATATATATATTTATATATATATTATATATATATATATATATACATATATATGTATACATATATATATATATATAATATATATATATATATATATATATATATATATATATATATATATATATATATATATCTATATCTATATATATCTTCTCTTCTTCTTCTTTTTATCTAGACATGACTCTGTCCGTTTTTGAATGTGCCTCTAATAAGTTGTTGTTTCATCGTTATAGTGGTCTTCTTACTAATCGTCTTCCTATTGGGGAAGAATCACTTGTCATTCGGCCCGGATTAGCTACAAGTCTTAATGGACTGAAAACTAATTAATTGGGTAAAAACTATGACGTTTGTCGGGAAGAGAATAATAAGAGACACGTATCCATTTAATAAGTCATGGTTGGTTAATAATTACAAGAAAATTTGAAGAATATTAAAATGTACCATCCAAGTAGTATACATGTGCTTTCGCCAACTAGCGTAAATCCTCAAGTATCCCAAAAATAATAACATTTTGTTGCGAATCTTTATGCAATACAAAACATTTATCGCGGTTTGTCTCTAGAATAATCTGTCTGATTGCTTGATGCTTTTCCCCATTATCTTCGGTACAGCTAGCATAAAATATAAATGATCGATGCTCATATTCCTTTAAATATAAGAAACGTCCGTTGTTATAAGGTGTTCTTTCAATAAAAAAGTTGCGATCTTCTGGTAAACGATTTTTGACAGCTGTTTCGATAAGTCCTTTTGAACTTTTATCTTGCAGGTGTTGCTGATGACTTGACAACTTGGTTTTCGAAGATCGCTGACGTGATTGTATTCCAAGTCGCAGTGCCGAATATTTTCCGCAAAATAAAATAATTACAGAGATATAACCACATACTGGTCATTTTCAGATAACTGGACTGTATTTCATAAAATACTATTCATTGGATTTAAAATTCCAATAAGTTCTTTGCATATGTTTGCAAAAATTACTTTATTGAATTATAAAAAATTATCCATTTATAGAACCAATATTATCAGAGTACAATTTATAATTGCAATTCTACACAGAAATTAGTACTTTATACTAAATGATTTATCAATCCTGGTACTTAGAATTTGTATCAAAAGTATCTATCAAGAGAAAGGTAGATAATTTTTAAACAAACGTTAAAGAACAACACTGACATACATTTGTAATTAACTCTTAAATTAGTAGGGTGTTTCACTCTACCACCGATCACGTAACATTAAAATTGTGTCAAGTAAGAAAAATAGGTTTTCTAGAATTAAGTGGTATATCACCAAAAATTATTTTCTGCTACACAAGATAATGGATGTGGCATAATTTAGGTTGATTTTATTAAAAAATCAGCTTCAATATTACTCCGATTCGCACTAATTATTATTACCGTATTTTTCTCAAATGAATAATGCATATAAGTAACATATGCAAATAAAGCGATTAATTGGTGGTTTAAATTTAATTGTATTCATTTTTGTATATAATTGTATGTATTGAAAATGTATTGTTTTTTTTTTCAACCGGTTTCTAAGGAACACAAAACAAAGGTGCTGTAAATTTGTTATTGTGGATAAGAGGTTAGTGCCAGAGCAAGGTCGACATCGTATAAAAATGTCCGTCCAAGACCGTTTTTTACGACTTCGCACCATAAGACAAGGATTTGTAACTACCAGAAGCTTACAGTCCCAACTAGAAGATGTTCATAATGATCAAATCAGCTGTGAAACTGTTTACCAACGTTTCAATGGAGGTAATTTGGTAAATCGTATACCTGCCAGAGGACCAGCCTTCGCCGTAGCTCATCGCAGAGCGCGTTTAGAATTTGCACGAAATCATATCCATTGGTTGGAGGCTGATTGGAATAGAGTTCTGTTTATAGTTGAGAGCAGATTTCGTCTTTAGAATTGTGATAGGCTTATTCGCGTGTACCGGCATTAGAACGAACGGTATGCATAGTGTAACATGCGAGGAACGAAGTTATTCGTTGGAGGGTCGGTTCTGGTCTAGGGTGACGTTTCTTTAACGGTTCGTACATACTTGGTGGTGTTAAATAACGGTGCCATCAACGCTCACCAATATGTCGTTGACGTTCTTCAAAACCAAGTTGTGCCATCTGTTTCTTATATTGGCAAAAAATTTTGTTCTAATCTACGATAATGTACGACCGCACGGTGCAAATATATTGCAAAATTATCTATAGGAAGTTGGAATCGACGTTATGGAATGGCCAGCAACTAGTGCCGATCTTAATCCTATAGAGAATGTTTGGGACTTGCTTGGTAGACGTCTACGGAATTTTTCCAATCAACTAGACACTCTGCAAGAACTGGACAACGTCTTGTCCCAATATGGAAAAAACTGGATCAGAATATTTTAAGTATGAATCATTGATGCCAAGCTGTCATTCGTTGCAGGTCTGACAATACGTCTTATTAAGCAAAAACAATTAAACAATTTCAATTTTTAGAATTAGAGATTTCGTTGTTAACAACTCAAATTTGTTCAATACAATTAAAATATAATATTAAAATAAACCTTTTAAAACTGTTTATAGAAATAATGAAATCCCCTAGAAAAAAATGTTTTCCAAAACATATTTAATTTCAATAGCTGTCGATCAAAAATAAACGTCCTGACTCAAGTTTTTATCTCGTTTTGGGATTGCCTTTATCCGCTTAACTACGAATCTCTCCGGGAATAATAATGCATTGGTACTTACAAATTCTGCACCCTTTTCATCCGGCAAATTAGCTTTTAAAACTTACTGACACTACTATTTTCACAAAATCTATACCTTAACTATTTTTTTACATCACGTTTAAAAAACAAACACACACTTGTCGATTTGATCTTTTCTCCTTCCCGTTCAAACAGCAGATGATCGCCTTTAATCCCCTCGATAATTTTCTGTTAACCAATCAAACATCCTCGACTCAATTCTCCAAAAACTCCAACACTTTCCAATTCCCAAAATTGGACTTTCTACTTTCTACTTATACCCTTTATTTATTTAAAAAGAAATAGAAATTTACCGTAAATCTAAAATTGAAAAAGTCTCTTATCTTCACAAAACAATATTACTTAACAACACAACAAAATTAAACCGTAATCTAAATATCATATAACTACATGATTAATTCGATTTTAGAGTCTTTTGTAATTAACATTTGAAATTATTGATAACTAATATTTTTCGTCCACGTTGGCTGAAAACGTAATCAACGAGTGGTTTACTATACATGTTAAAGGAACAAGGGCCAATAAAGAGAATTTTTTTTCACATAGTTTTAAATAGGTAACAATAGAATTTTGTGGAATTTCCAACTAAAAACCAATGAGTTCCGTTTGCATTTAATACATATATTAAGTTTTATTCATTTATGATCCATACCTGCCACAGGATGCCGGTAGGCCAGTGATAAGTTTACCAATCTCTCGGGGTCTATTTTAAAATCCCTATTTTTATGGCAGTGATGAGTTTGTACGATATTTATATACGAGGGTATTTATGCTAGTTGGTGATGACTTTCGGTGTACCCGTGACTTCACGGCATCAAATGGTTAGAGAGATTTTAGAGTCGACACGATATTAGTTTCAAGACAAAATGTGGTGAATGCGCCGATGATTGTTAAAACATGAAATCCTGGAAAGAAAAGCTACTTTCCATTTAAAAGGATTATTCCCCAAAAGAATTGTTTATCGTGCGTTACCAACAAGAACATGTGCATTTAAAAGTATTGACAATTAATGACAGTATTGAAGAAATACAAAAAATAAATGAAACTATTACTTTGTGAACTGTCAACCCGAGCAAGAATACCTAAAGTTTTTCCAGTTTTGCATATATCAAGCCTATCTAGTGCCTGTGTAAGCTCAAATAATTATAAAATCCTTTTCTAACTGAGAAAAGTTTTGATATTTTTAAAAGGATTTCTAAGCAGCTTTAAGTATAACGTAAATCTGATTTTGTTTTTAAATAAATCAATGTTTAATTATTTTGTAACATATAAGTGTGTCCAAAACAAATTTGCCATTTATTCTTAAATTGATAAAATAAAATAACAATTAATTAAAATTATATTTTATATGTAAACAAACAACGGACATAAAATGCAGATAAGTTGCTTTAATTTTTCGATGCTTTCTCTTAAACGACTACTTCCCTTTAGTGACCAGCGTTTGACTCCCAGAGGGTGGTGTCTATTATTATAATTTCCATAGTGTAATTAACTATCAATATAATAAATAATCCGAACTGAACAATCTATATTGTCAGACTTCACTAAGCAGTTAACATAACACTAATCAATTTAAAATAAATCAATTCACGTACGGTAGATAAAAAATCCCTTTTCATTACGAATAACCACGGCTGCGATAAACATGGTCAATTTTAGATTATAAGCGCGTGCTTATATAGTCTACTACTTGCATTATTGAAAAATATGCATAATTCAACTGCGTTTACCATATGTAATTAAACTTTCCAATACATTATTTAAATTCTAGATATGAAAACTGCTTTATATTCGTCTAGTAGGAAAACCAAGAGACGGTCGTTAGTAATATTTTACACGTTAATTAA
Source organism: Diabrotica balteata (assembly GCA_918026665.1). NCBI lineage: Eukaryota > Metazoa > Arthropoda > Insecta > Coleoptera > Chrysomelidae > Diabrotica > Diabrotica balteata. The sequence continues at coordinate 64,437,023 of OU898280.1, forward strand.
TATAAGTTGAATCAACAGTTTTATATTATATTTGTGTTCCCTCAGAATTCCTCAATGAAAAGGATCCACTTTATTCAAAGGTTGAGTATGACAGTTATAGAACTACATCTAAGAAGATGTCTATAATTGTAAATCTTTGTAAAAATTGTAATGGTCTCTTATACGTGAAGTCATTCCTGTAGAATTAGAAAATCCCACCAAAGAACTTCCATCTGACAAACCGCAGAAATGCAAAACATGTTCTATTTGCCAACCTCAGAAAGAGAGAAAAACATCATGCAAATGCATAAAATGTAGAGCGATTCGATTTTCGTGCAGTACAGCCAAAAAGTATGCAATAATTCTGCAGTGATGGGGTCTAACATTATAATTAATAGTAATTATTGAAAATCGGTGTGTTTATTTTTTCAAGTTTTTTTAATATTTTGTAAGAATTTCTGTATTAAAAACTCAATTTTCAAAATAGTAGCATTAGTATTTTCTTCTATAAATAAAAATATACAATTTTGCATCCAAATTTTAAATAAATATTTCTATGTAGATATTTTTGCACCCAGTCCCTGAGACCGGATGTTTTCCATTATACTATTTGAAATTATATGGATTATTTTACATGATTGGAAATATTTTGTATTTTGATTGCCCTTTTTTGTAATCAAACATCACAGAATATACCATATACACATTTATTAAGAACTGTAGAAACATAAGAATAAATAAAACAATTCAAATAATAAATAAAATTCATAATTTGTAGCAATATCCTTAAATTATTATAGTTATATCGTTGGTACGCGTGGAAAGGGGTACAAGCATGACATGATGACTAAGAAGATAAGATATTGAGCATAAGTCGTGACGTAATTGGAGAGTTGCACGTTCGTAATGTCAATTTTTGTATGTATCAATAAATAATCTTTAATAAATAGTTTGAAGATATTCTTATGTGTACGATTATTGTAATTATTGAACCTATTAACTTATTTTCGCCTAGCTTCTTCTTAAAGATTTTTA